>JAJOZX010011310.1:0-62500 GCA_023014485.1 Bathynomus jamesi
TTATATGTATGTATGTATATTGTTGTATGTATATTGTAATGTATGTATATTGTATGTATGTATATTGTATGTATGTATATGTATGTAGATATTGTATGTATGTATGTATATTATATGTATGTATGTATATTATATGTGTATGTATGTATGTATGTATATATATTTGTATATATATATTATGTATATTATATATATGTATGTATATTATATATATGTGTATATTATATATATGTATGTATATTATATATATGTATGTCTGTATATTATATATATGTATATTATATATATGTATAGTATATATATGTATTGTATATTATATATATGTATGTATGTATTTATATATATGTATGTATGTATATATATATATGTATGTATGTATATTATATATATGTATGTATATTATATATATGTATGTATGTATATTATATATATGTATGTATGTATATTATATATATGTATGTATGTATATTATATATATGTATGTATGTATATTATATATATGTATGTATGTATATTATATATGTATGTATGTATATTATATATATGTATGTATGTATATTATATATATATGTATGTATGTATATTATATATATGTGTATGTATGTATATTATATATATGTGTATGTATGTATATTATATATATGTGATGTATGTATATATTATATATATGTGTATGTATGTATATTATATATATATGTATGTATGTATATTATATATATATGTATGTATATATATATATATGTATGTATGTATATTATATATATGTATGTATGTATATTAATATATGTATGTATGTATATTATATATATGTATGATGTATATATATATATGTATGTATGTATATTATATATATGTATGTATGTATATTATATATATGTATGTATGTATATTATATGTATGTATGTATATTATATATATGTATGTATATATATATATGTATGTATGTATGTATGTATATGTATGTATGTGTATGTATGTATGTATGTTATATATGTGTATGTATGTATGTTATATATGTGTATGTATGTATGTTATATATGTGTGTGTATGTATGTATGTTATATGTGTGTGTGTGTGTATGTATGTATGTTGTGTGTGTATGTATGTATGTTGTGTGTGTATGTATGTATGTTATATATGTGTGTATGTATGTATGTTATATATGTGTGTGTATGTATGTAGTTATATATGTGTGTGTATGTATGTATGTTATATGTGTGTGTATGTATGTTATATGTGTGTGTATGTATGTATGTATGTATGTATATGTGTATGTATGTTATATGTGTGTGTGTATGTATGTATGTTATATATGTGTATGTATGTTATATGTGTGTATGTATGTATGTTATATATGTGGTATGTTATATGTGTGTGTGTGTATGTATGTTATATGTGTGTGTGTATGTATGTATGTGTGTGTGTATGTATGTATGTTATTAATGTGTGTGTATGTATGTATGTTATATGTGTGTGTATGTATGTATGTTATATATGTGTGTTATATATGTGTATGTATGTTATATATGTGTATGTATGTATATTATATATGTGTATGTATGTATATTATGTGTATGTATATTATATATGTGTATGTATATTATATGTGTATGTATATTATATATGTGTATGTATGTATGTTATATATGTGTATGTATGTATGTTATATATGTGTATGTATGTTATATATGTGTATGTATGTATGTTATATATGTGTATGTATGTATGTTATATATGTATGTAGTATATATTATGTGTATGTAATTATGTGTATGTATGTATGTTATATATGTGTATGTATGTATATATTATGTGTATGTATATTATGTGTATGTATATTATATATGTGTATGTATATTATATATGTGTGTATGTATATTATATGTGTGTATGTATATTATATATGTGTGTATGTATATTATATATGTGTGGTATGTATATTATATATGTGTGTATGTATATTATGTGTATGTATTTATGTGTGTGTATGTATATGTGTGTATGTATATTATGTGTGTATGTATATTGTATGTATGTATGTATATTGTATGTATGTATGTATATTGTATGTATGTATGTATGTATATTGTATGTATGTATTGTAGGAATTCCTTTATAGAGAATCTCATTTCTTTGAGTTTTTGGTTTCATTATTTATAATCCTATGAATTTTTACGAATTTTAAAAAGGGGATAGATAAATTAGAGAAATTTATTTTTTATTTATTGAACGGCTTTATTTGAACGAGAAAAGTCTTCAAGTAGTATAACCGGTATGCCAGCAAGTAGGCGTAATGGTTTAAAGGGCAGACGTAGCCTATCCTACCTAATTAACACCCAACTATTTACCACTCAAAGCAGCCTACATAACTTAAGCTGAGAATATACGCGATTTACTATTTATTTACTACTAATTATGATGGTAAAATGTTTCTCCATACATGTTATAGCTACCGTATTCATTATTTCAGCCAAAATTATTGATTTTTAAGTTTCAACAGATACATTACAACTCCCTTCATATTTAAGCACAGCGAATTTGTCATAATTTGGTTAGCAACTCTGTATTTATCCCAGAACATACTAGCTTATTAAACCCAAATAAAAAATATTGCAAGCACCCTAAACATTCTCTATAAAATTCTTAGCTAGATGCTATTTAAATTTATTTATTTGTTAATGAACTTCCTCGTAACTAATTTATTAATGCAGTTGCCTAAAGTAAGTTGTTAGCATTTTACTCGTTAAGCCTATAACGTGAAGGTTCATTTGAGTACACACACACACACATACACACGTGTGTGTGTGGTGTTATATATATATATATATATATATATATATATATATATATAATTATATATATATATGAAAAAATTATTTCACGAAAGTAACACGTGAATAATATTTATGATGAAAATAACCACGAAGGAAACAGAATGGTGCTCAAGCGCTTTCGTCTAATGACATCCTCAGGAACACTGAGTGTTCCTAAGGATGTCATTAGTCGAAACCGCTTGAGCACCATTGTTTCCTTTTTCCTTCGTGGTTATTTTCATATTTACATTCCTTAAATTTCTCAGTGTAGGCTAGCGTACGCTAAACTGAACAATTATTTGTGTATATATATATATATATATATATATATATATGTATATTACAGCTCCATCTATTACATTCTTTTAAATTATTGGTAGGCCTTGGTGTTTGAAGTACAATAAAATGTACTGCTATTGGGACAGTAAATAAAATAAATGTTTCTGGATAATTTTTCCACTCTGGGTGGAAAGGATTTGAAATTCACTGCATCTCTACCATAGGCTATATGTAAAAATTTCTGTGGTTACTTGTACTTTTATGGACCAAATTATTTTTTATTTATGCTGTGCTTTTAAAACCTACATATAACAAAGTTTAGCATTTCTTAATAACTGACCATCTAAATCTTCAACACTGACAAAATACCAAAAACGTTTTGGCGTAAGAAGCCATTATTAAGCTTAATTGCATTTTGAACTACCCACGAGTGTTTAAAACACTTGAAAGAGATGACACTGTCTACAGTGACATCAACTTCATTGACTCTGTCAGCTTTTAGTTTAATACATTTTCGATAAGTGCACATGCGCCTATATTTACACTAAATTACCCGTCACAAAGGCAGGTATCTTCATAGTCTTTATTCACTCTTGCTAATTTCTCATCTCTTTAGCTGTATCTCAACATCTTGGTTGCATGTATGGAAACAGTATCAAACTGATTAATGAATATTGTAAGTGATGAGCTAATGGTAAGTCGCTACTATAAATAGGCCCATCTAATTAGCTATCTAACATTAATAACACTAGGGAACAACATTTTTGTTTCGTGAAAACTATTTGGTGTTTCTTATAGAACCTTTGATGCTGATTCCAAATATGGTTTCAGAATTTTTCTATCACCCATAGTTTTCGAGAAAATATTATTTCCATTTACTCAGAGTATTCCCAAAATATTAGTTAAAATTAAGTGTACTAATTTAATTTTACTCTTTTTTTTCCAGGTTAACTATATTTAATAGTATTCTTTGCATTAAAAAAAATAGCTATTTAAACAGATTTTTAATAAAAAGAATTTTTTTTTTCAAGTTTTGCTCAAATTTTAAAATTTTTCATAGAAAAAATTGGTTTTTCATTCCAAAAAGTTTTCCGTGGTTTCAATAATTTTCCGCCAGCATGAATCGAAACTATTAATCCCAGAGATACATTTTGCTACGTATGTGGAGAACTGACCATAATGGCACAGAGGAAGACGATGACCCTACTCGTGAAGAAGGCTTACGAACTTTATTTTGGATGTAAGGTAGGCGACCAAGACAAATCCGGCACATATCTCATGCATTTCCTGTGCCGTCACTCTTAGGGGTTGGATTAAAGGTACCCGCAAATCTATGCCATTTGCCATACCAATGATTTGGAGAGAGCCCAAGGATCACCTAACGGATTGCTATTTTTGTATGACTAACGTTTCAGGATTCTCTGCCAAAAATAAACATAAAATTCAATACCCAAATCTTGCATCTGCCATGAGACCAGTACTACATGACGATGATAACCCAATTCCAACTCCCCCAAAGTCATGGACACTGGATGAAGAGTCTGAAGTTGAACCAATGGAAATTGATGACACTAAAGATAGACTTTCAGCAACCTGAATCAAATAAATCACGTATGATAACGCAGGTTATGCTGAATGATCTCGTGAGAGATTTGGACCTTCCGAAAAAGAAAGCGGAATTATTGGGCTCCAGGTTACGTGAATGGAATTTGCTGGCAAAAGATACAAGCATATCGGCGTTCCGCCCTCGCCAAAAAGATCTGATGCAGTATTTCTCCTCGTCAGGTGGTTTATGCTACTGTAATAATGTCGTGGGACTGGAACTGGCGGGTCGTGAGTTACCCGGGTATAGGTCTTATGTCCTTCTCGGTGAGCAACCGGTTTCTCCCAATCAGCATAGGTTTCCAAGGAATTTACGAAGGGGTCCGGGGCTAAGGAGATCCCCCATCCCCTACGATGTTGGGAGGTGCTCTTTTCGGTCACGTGATTGACCCAGTGCACTGCGTCCATTAGCTGATCATTCCATTTCTAGGGCTAGGAGTGAGTCGAGTCGACGAGGAATCTTCTCCTCCCATGCCATAAGCCTATTGATAGGCTGTACTGGGTTCCCGGAGTCAAGGGGACCCGATAGGTCGTCTTTCGGGGTACGACAACACGTGAAAACCGTCCCTTGCACCACGTCGGTTAGCCTATGATTCCGTGTATTTGTAAGGCACGGATGAGGGGGAAATCTCAGATTAAAACTTCTCCCCCACAGCCACAGGCCTAATGGATAGGCCTCGTATTGGGTTCCCGGAGTCAAGGGATCGCCGATGAGTCTAAGCGTGTACCGGGAACAACCTGGAGAATTTTGCGAATGGAGCTAGAGGCCGCGCAAAGTAGCCTCTGTAGCCGTTCAGCTAATTCTCGGTCCACGTCTCACGGGTACCTATCGAAGTTTGACCGTGGCTGAAAGGACCTATGAAATGGTAGAATGATTTCTTTTTGGTCAGGTGATTGACGACTGCACTGCGGCGATTAGCCGATGATTCCATTTATAGGGCTTGAGTAGGGGGGAATCTTCTTCCCCCCAGGGCCATAAGCCTATGGATAGGCTGTATTGGGTTCCCGGAGTCAAGGGGACCCGATAAGTCTTTCGGGCGGTACGACAACACGCGAAAACCGTACCTTGCACCACGTCGGTTAGCCTATGATTCCATGAATTTGTAAGGCTAGGAGGAAGCGGGGGGACATCTTATCTAATCTTCTCCCCCCAGAGCCATAGGCCTAATGGATAGGCCTCGTATTGGGTTCCCGGAGTCAAGGGATCGCCGATGAGTCTAAGCGTGTACGGGGAAAACCTGGAGAATTTTGAGGATGGAGCTAGAAGCCGCGCATCGTAGCCTCTGTAGCCGTTCAATTAATTCTCGGTCCACGTCCCCCGGGTACCTATCGAAGTTTGACCGTGGCCGAAAGCACCTATGAAAAGGTAGGGCCGGGGTGATCCTAGCCCGGCAGCAGACCCCTCTATAAACCCCTTCGTTGACTTATAAGTAGCGCGTCATAGGGCCTATGTCTTGGGCCAAAATTTTCCATCAATCGCGCGCCCAATGCCTCGGCTCGTCGGAGCAACTGTCTCCCCGGTGCCTATGGCGACCCATAGGGCTAGCGATCAGCAATAAGTAGAAGATGGAAGGTCGCAGATTGGGCTCTAAAGGCGCCCAAATCTTGTGAGTTTCAACAGGGAGGTAACATCATGCTAAGGGGTGAGAATGTGAGTTTTAGTCCCTACCCTCTCACGGAATCTACCGGTTGAATTAATTCCCGTAGCAATGTGATGTAGGATGCTGCCTATTCGAAACACTCACAACTTACCCAATGGGTGTTGTAGACCGTAAATGGACTGCTGTTAGCTCTCGGTCATGAGCACAAATCTGAAGATTGGCGTTTATTTATTGACTTCGAAGCTAAGCCTCAAGGTTGTACTACTTCACAATGGAAATAAATACCCTTCCATTCCTGTAGGGCACGCTGTCCACATGAAGGAATCTTACGAAAATATGAAACTCATCCTTCAGCAGATTAATTATGACCAGTTTCGTTGGTATATATGTGGGGATTTAAAAGTCGTCGCGCTTCTTCTGGGAATGCAGCTCGGTTATACGAAGTTCTGCTGCTTCCTTTGTGAATGGGACAGCAGAGCCAGAGATTCGCATTATTTTGTAAAGGATTGGCCGCTTCATCAAAAATGTATCCCAGGACTGAAGAATGTCTCTCATGAACCCTTAGTTGACCCCAAGAAAATATACTTACCGCCACTTCACATCAAACTTGGCATGAAAAATTTTGTCAAAGCAATGAACAAGGAAGATGAGGCATTCAAATATTTGAAGAAAACGTTTTCACGACTTAGCGATGCAAAGATAAAAGAAGGGATCTTTGTTGGTCCCCAAATCAGAGAGCTCATGAAAGATCAAAAGTTTGATGATGCCTTGAGAGGAAAAGAAAAAGTGGCATGGGAGGCCATGAAGAATGTCACAAATTTTCTAGGGAACATCAAAGCCTCTAACTATGAAAAATATTGCAGGACATGATTGAAGCATATAGGTTACTGGGATGTAATATGTCACTAAAAATCCATTTCTTGCACTCCCATTTAGATTTCTTCCCTGAAAACCTCGGCGACGTAATCGATGAGCATGGAGAAAGGTTCCACCAAGATATAGCCACTATGGAGAAACGCTACCAAGGGAGGTGGGATCCGGCAATGTTAGCTGATTACTGCTGGACATTGATGCGAGAAGCTCCTAATGAAAACTACAAGAGAAAATCAGTGACAAAGAAGTTTTAAGAAGAATATTTTAAATGCCAATCTGCCACTAATATAATTTTTATGAAGTATTTTTACTAACTTCTATACACTTTTTGAATAAATATTAAAATACAAATTTCTCAGTAACCTTGGGTGATAGAGAAATTCTACGGCTATATTCGGAATCAGCGGAAAATATCCTATAAGACCGACCTGTTCACGTCCAAGAAACAAAAAAAAAGTTAAAATTTGTTCCCCAGTGATTTAATTGTTTGTTCATAATCTAATTGAATACATTTTTTAAGTATTGTTACACAGACACCCTTTACTTATCAATTATCTCATACTAAACAAATTGGTACTTTGCTAGTGGTAAAAAGCTAAGTGCTGTAATTACTGTTATACTCTATGTACAGTAGGGTGGCCCACTTTTCAATTTTTTTTGAGAAGTATAGGTGATCGTGGTTTTTCCCATTATTTGGCACTATACTAGCACATTGGCACCATTTTTACAAAAATTTATCAATATTTAGGGGTCTCGCATCGACCTTGAAATTACTAGTTTTTTTTTTTAAATGTGTACTTTTTAACTTTTTACTGAATCAAGATAAATCATTAAGTAGGGATGTTTTCTGAATCCTCTTAATGAGAGAAGTCGTTTGGTGTGCCTGCCAATGTCATACGACTAACGGTTTAAAGGTTGTGCCTGTATACAGGTAATACCAATGTGCTAGTATACCTGTAGTGCCAAATAATGGGAAAAACCACGATCACCTATACTTTCCAAAAAAAATTGAAAAGTGGGCCACCCTAATGTACAGGGTGCTCGAAAAGTTCCGTCACCCCCTACAAAATGTACATAGTGTAATACCAATTTTATTTTTGTCTGATCAATTGTGTTTATATGTGGTAGGTGTAGTTTAAGAAACAAGTCACTAGCAACAATTACTTTAATTACAGTAAATATAGTTACTAATGAAGAACATCGTTTCTGCATGTCTGTATCGCTTAATTCATTAACAAATGACGGGCGGTATGGTTTCATGCCGAGATCTTTTGTCATGTGATCTCTCATTGTGGACATGGGGACTGCAAGTTCTTGTGATAGTTTCCGAAGTGATTTTTTCGGTGAACGATCCACAGATGCAATCACACTTTCACATTGTTCTGTTCGCGTTGTTGGCCTTCCCGACCGTGGTCTGTCCTTGATGGACCATTTTCAAACCGCTTTTTCTCCCAGCGTAATAGTCTTGTTTGGTGGTGAAGCCTTATTGAATCTCGTGTTGAAATCTTTCTGGATTTCATGTATCGTTTTGCCAGTGTGTAACCTTTCATGAGCCCATGTTCTCATCACTATCGTTTCCTCCAGAGTGTAAGTGGACTGGTCTGCCATTGTTCACACAATTCTAATGCCTGGAAAAGAAAAAAAAATGTCAATCATATAAAAATAAAATTGGCATTACAATATGTACATTTTGTAGGTGACGGGACTTTTCGAACACCGTGTACAGTACTGTAGAACAACTTCTTGACATAAATATATAATTGCATGGCAATAAATACTTTAATGTAGCCTCTCAAAGCATGCTTGAAATTTTTAATACGACATACTTTCCTGTTCCTGATTGCTGCTAGCTATTAAAGAGTCGAAAATACTGTATTAGATATCCTCACAGACTGTGTTCTCGTCTTGAGGGTTCCAGGAGGTGTTCAGGGGGATGTCTTGGTTCTTAGCAAAAGAAATCAGCCTACAATGAAAATTGAAGTTTATTTTTCCACCAAAAATTACAGAAATGTGTAAAATCAGATGCACTATTTTTTTCAAAGTGAAAACTTGTGTAATGTTATGGTTTTACAACAAATTATTTTCTGTTAGTCATATCTTCATAACTTTTGTCTACATTAGTTTTCTTATACTTGACTGAATAGACTGAACACAAAATAGCATTTCACTGCTTTGCTTTAATATTACAACCACTGCTGAGAAGCCCAATTTGCCTAAGTACGAAGTTGTAAATGAAACTTTCAATGCTTCAGACCGCCAATTCTGGATACTCGCTTTTCCATGCTATTCAAAATGTACACAATTCACTTCTTATGATATTTCTAACAAAATCATATAACCTAGTCTAGTGTAATACAACCATGAATTAGTTCAGGGCATCTTCTGCCTCCCATGAAAAGCAGATTTATTACCTTCTGAACTTCCTCTTCAGTAGGATCATTTAAATTTATTTGCATTATAAATAGGAAATTTAGTTAGCCATGGTATTTTTAAATCAGGTTTTGTATTCAAAAGACTTAATAACTTGTATGTCTACATTTTGTTCAAAAAAAGCTGTGTGTATATGAGACTTTATACAGTTGCCTACAGAAAGGTGTTAGCATTTTGCTTATTAAACCTATAACGTGAAGATTCAGTGAATAAGTATATACACACGCACACTGAGTTTATACCAGTGGTGGGCAAATAAAAATAACTGATGTCTGATAATTAAGTAACTAAAAGTATAAAGTAGAAATTACTTCTCTGGATTTATTATAATACAATTAATCCAGAGAAGTAATTTCTACTTTATACTTTTTGTTACTTTTCAGACATCAGTAATTTTTAGTTGTAATCGATTACTTTTTGCCCAACATTGTTTTATACTGATAAGTACAGTCCTATTTTGGTGGGCGAGCCTAACTAAGGTGACAAAAACTAAACTGAAGGATAATATAGTGACAGTGTGTGTCTGTATAAAGAAGTAAAACCTTGAGTGAAATAGTATGGACTAAAGTTTCAACTCGTATTTACATATATATTGTTTACTAAGATAAATAGAAGCTTAAGGCCTACCTTCGCTATAGTGTATATATATATATATAATATATATATGTGTGTGTGTGTGTGTGAACCCTGCGTTTCCTTTCTCAACAGCTCCTTTGTCTCTGAAGACAATAATATAAAAGAACAGTATGCCTATAACTATAAGTTTGTAGTTATTGAGATTTTAAAAATCTCTGTATAATAAAAAAAAAAAATTTAAATTAAATTTTACTGCTGCACCAAAAAATCTCTAAATTACAATACGATATTTGATAGGTTGAAATAATTCTTTCTAGTCTCGATGAAGCTCTGATCTATCAGTATTACAATGAGTTTGCGACCAAAATGATGCTCTTAAAATACTATAATTTAGAGAATGATCTATATTTATGATAGTAATAGGAAAATCAAAGAAGCATTTTCACAACTACCTTATGTATATCAAGTATATACTTAACATTAAAGGAAAACAATATATGCAATAATTAAAGTAAACAATAACTAGATGTCTCATTAAAGTATCTATCACTGCAGTATTAGTACTGAATCAATAATACTTTTCAGCATACTAATAGGACTAATAATTAGTTAAAGATTTATTCATCATAGATTATTTCAAGAACGAAAATATATTTTTTTCAAGTAAGTTAGCTTAAATAGAATCATAGTTACATTTTAATAGCATTGAACTAATATTCACCTACATTTTACACAATTTCAATTTTCAACATACGGTAAATCATCAGAAGGTTTTGTATTTACAACTGGTTTTAAACATTAGTCTGTATGTGTATCTTAATATCTGCCAAACACTTTGTGGCGGGTCTCTGCCGATTCGCTGATGAACTGATTCAAAAGTAGTTCGGGAAACAAAACCTATATTATCCCCCAGTTCAAAAGTTAAGGAGGGACATGTCGCCCCCCCCCCCCCCCCAGTTAGTTACGCTCCTGCACTTGGGAGATCTTAACCTACAAGGTAAGCGCAAATATAAAGAATTGTATTCTCCTCTTTTCGAGATAACCTAAATACGGGTCGCAAAATCCGATATATAGTTTTCTTTTGTGTACATAAAAAATAAAGTTTTAGCACAGACATTTGATGATGCTTAATTTATTATTACTAGGTTTGGCGATTCAGTCAATGAGGTAGTCGAGGCCTGAGCTGAGCTCCGATATATTTTATAGATCCCAATTCTGGAAGCAGTGACGAGCAGACTGTATATTCATCACTGGGGGTACACATGTGATTATTAAAGATTGTACTGTACTTTCGATGGTAAAACGACTGATAAATTGCTATTACACCTAACGATGTTAGTCATACGGTGCGCAGAAGTACGATAAATAAAAAGCTATTTTGCATATTCAGTAAATGCAATTTTGTTACAATCTGCTTTATACCAGTAGGCTCTTGGTTGTAAGTGTGCGCAATATTTTCTATTTAAGAGACATCATCGGATTTTTAACTAGAAAATATTGAAGTATCCCCTAAAACTGCAGTGTAGCTTATTATAAGCTTAAGTTACTATATATGCGTGATTGCACAATATGTATTGGATGAGTAGAAACCGAGTAAATAGGTTTATTTTTTTGTACCTTTGATCATATTAGCTAAACAGAGCGTAAGAGAAAATTGTACTGTAAAGATGTCATTTATTGCACGGCTTGTGAACAATCGCTAATTTAGAGTGGAAATTAAATTAGTGTATAATCGAATACAAATACAGAAAACGGCTCTTGGCGGAAAATGTAGGGCTTACCCTGTGAAATCAAACGGTAGTAATTAGATATGGTAACAATAAATGTTTCCCGTCACATCTAGATATTCCACACGTTAACGTATAGATAAGAAAATGTTACCAATTGGATAAGAGAACAGACGAATCATATGTTATTCAATTCAAACATTTTACAGTAGTAATGCATGCACAAGAACACACATTATACATGCATACTCACATTATTACTACATATATACACTAATATGTACCGTAAGGTACAGTACAGGGTGGGCGGAAAGTAGCTCCCTATTTTGGATTGGTAAAAAAATACGTATATTATCCATTTATTTCAGAAGAAATAATATGAAAAGGTAGGCATACATGGTAGGTTTTTTCTCTAAAATTCAATGTGGGCTCCAACTCTTTCCACCAGCTTCTGGAGCCGCCCAGGAATGGCGTCCACTGACTTTAGCAGGTACTCCGGCGGGATGGAGGACATGACTTCCCGAATTCGGTCCTCCAGTTCTTCCAATGTCCTCGGTTTGGTGCGGTAGACTTCTTCCTTTACCCACCCCCAAAGAAAGAAGTCGCACGGTGTCAAGTCGGGGCTCCTGGCTGGCCATTGATGTGGACCACGACGACCCATCCAACGCCCAGGGAAGTGGGCATCCAGCCACTCACGGACAACAAAGAGCGAAGTGCGGAGGGGCGCCATCTTGCATAAATATCAGATCGTCGATGTTCTCCCATGTGCTGACAACCGGCCAGACCTCGTTTCGCAACATAGCAAGGTACCGCTCAACATTCATGGTGTTGCGCAGAAGGAACGGGCCCACAACCTGATCTGAGGTCATACCACACCACACCGTTACACTGAACCGATTCTGCCGTTTTTCAGCGGTAATCGTGCGACTTCTTTCTTTGGGGGTGGGTAAAGGAAGAAGTCTACCGCACCAAACCGAGGACATTGGAAGAACTGGAGGACCGAATTCGGGAAGTCATGTCCTCCATCCCGCCGGAGTTCCTGCTAAAGTCAGTGGACGCCATTCCTGGGCGGCTCCAGAAGCTGGTGGAAAGAGTTGGAGCCCACATTGAATTTTAGAGAAAACCTACCATGGATGCCTACCTTTTCATATTATTTCTTCTGAAATAAATGGATAATATACGTATTTTTTTACCAATCCAAAATAGGGAGCTACTTTCCGCCCACCCGTATATTTATATATAAAATTGTGAATGACTGAACCAACCATTCATCACCAGTAACGCATTAAATTTATTAGAGCAGTCAGTAACTAGAGAAACTCTATTCGTCGATTTCCTCTTGTGTAGGCTACTGATTTCGGTACATTTCTCTTTCGATTCCAGCAATAGTCTACCATCATTCGAACAGCCCATCTTCCCTGATAGCTCCATTCCATTTCTGAATTGCCCTGGTGGAATCTTTCTCCCTGTTCCTCGTTTACCGCGCCTAAGTTTTCAGAAAAAAAAAATCTAGTCTAGGAAGTGTTATCTTAACACTCGTACTACATCCCAGCAAACGATATTTTCGGGACATATCTGTCTTTGTAGTGATCAGATTTCGTGTTGTTCACAACAGCCTCAAAAGCTAGCCAGGCATCATGACCCGTTAATGCATCCTCAAATGCTGGATCACTTAAGAGTTGCTTTATTTGAGGACCGTCGAAGTCTCCTTCCTTCAGCTTAGCATGACTAATTTTTGAGAATTTTTGACAAAAATTGGTATCCTTCTTTGTTGAGCCCTTTGGCGAAATTTTTCATTAGTTCACCCTTTATGTGGAGTGGAGGTATCTTATGATCTACCTGTGATTAGCAATGATGTTTGCTTGTCCTGGAGTAATCTGCTTTTCTAATAAAATATTTGTTTGGTCAGTTAATATTCTGTTCTTACATTCATAAATGGCAGTTTGTTGCAACCTACTAAAGATCTACTAAAATAGGAAATAGGATTTTTTATAGAAATAAATGTTACCCCTAAAACTAAAATCTGGTTTAAAATTATATTAATATTTTTTAAGTTATGATATTGAGGCAATTAAATGAATATTTTTTATAATATAATTTAGATATATTTCTATATAAGGGCCAAAATTTGTTTGTTTACCGTGTTTCAATTTCTGTTTGAAAGAACGGATAGCACTCCAATACATTACAACCCTAGCCTCGTAGTGGTATTTATTACCGCTATGAGATGATTAATAGCTTGTCTATTATATGTCTCGTTTTTTGAGACCTGACTGGTCTAATGGGTGGTGGTGGTGGTGGTGGTGGTTAGTTGTTGCTGTAATCCTGTGCTACTTCTGATGGTTGGAAGGTTATGCCTGAGGGGCTATGTATGAAGGGGATCGTGAGGTGGTCTAAGGAAGGCATGTTCGCATGTATGTATATGTACCTATATATTATATGTGTGTGTGTTGCTATTTTTTGAGACAGAGCGATGTTAATTCTCCTTTACGAAAAATGTGCATACAAGGAAGTAACTATACAGTAATGTATGTGTACATGCCATGATTGTATTTAAGCCATATACGACTGGCTGTATTCTCTGGCTGCTTTCTCAGCCAACTGGCTGTGGCCCTGCCTGTTTGCCATCTAAAGAAACTGGCTGTGAGTCGCTTACGCCATACGATTGGCTGTGTCATGACTGGAATCTAAGCCACTGAATGCGCTCCTAAAGTGTGTGTGTGTGTGTGTGTGTGTGGTGTGTGTAAGGCGGTTTGGCTGTATCCTCTAAAGCAGTGGTTCTTAACCTTTTTACTACCATGCCCCCTCTAGGAATTGGTCCTTCCCTCCACGCCTCCCTTCAATCAAAATAACATTCTCAATAACTTCTCAATATTAGCCCATGCTCTCGTTAAGAGAATAACAAATACAATTAGAGAAATTCCTGTTTCTAGGGGGGCGCGCCCCCCTGGTTAAGAACCACTGCTCTAAAGAGACTGACTGACAGCCGTTTACGTTCCCCTTGTTGCATAACATACAATTGATTTGCACTCTACATTTTTGCGAATATACTACTGAGCTCATGCGCTAATAATTGAATTTTTCAATGCAAATATACATATATATATTTGCATTGAAAAGCGTAGTTCCTATGTTTCCAGACTTTTGGCTTATATTATGCTGCTTTTATTTTCCTTAAAATATTATTTTTGTGAAATAGATAGGGACTTTTGGGCTACCCTGTAATTGAAAGTTGGACAGTGGAATTATACAACTGTGATGTTACGGCGACATATACATTGTTATGCAGTTTTGATGTTGTATACGGTAGTGTTATTACAGTATGATATACAGATATCACTACATTAAAAGAATAGTAGTGCCCTTACCCGCGTGAATGTTACGTCACCACCAAACACTATCCCTGACTTCGTCAGCTTTGTAAACACCTTTTTCACGATAAATGCAAAAAACTTTTTTTTTTTTCCTACGTGGAGGTCAAAATATGATAAAAACCCTCTCTAATAGACAGAGTTTATTTCCACAACAGTTTCGATGCCCACTAGCATCTTCAGTATCCACCCGAAGAGGATGCTAGTGGGCATCGAAACTGTTGTGGAAATAAACTGTCTATTTGAGTGGTTTTTTATTATCACCTTTTTTCACGCTTAACTAAAACCGAAGCAGCTCCTCTGATTTCGATAAGTTACGAACACGCTTGCGTATAGAAAGAATTCAAATTTTTGGAAATGTGACATCACACTAATAATGATCACTATACACGGATAAAAATTAAAACTGACAACTTCCACCATATATACAGGGTGGCGCAAAAGTCGAATCGGTAGTATCATACATTAAAACGAAGCTCACCCTCTCGTCTTTTGTCAATTTCGCAGCATCCCTACCTAAAAGAAAATATTATCAACACTGAAAATTCCTATGATGTGAGACTTTTGCGCCACCCTGTATATGTATATATGTTTGTGTGTGCGTGTATATATATATAATGTGTGTGTGTGTGTATACTAGTTACTTGGCCGCGCTGCTAGCTTATATGCTGGATAACAAGTTGTTTTTAGTAGTTTTTTTCTGGAGGTCATTTTAGTTTTGTAAAGCCATTTCTATAGCTGTTATGCTCGGCACTTAACACTTTAACGCCGGAATTGTTTGTAGGCTTAAGTTGCGAATGCGTGTATTTGAGAGGTTACCAATATGTAGTGGTCGTCTTTTTAGGGTTAATTGGGGTGGGCTGATTGTATTAAATTTGAAGCTTAAGATTTTCATTGCTGCGTTCTTTTCTATAGTTTTATTGACCAAATAATTGAACCGACAGTAATTGGGTGGCCCCCACCCACCCCAATTACTAGCAGCATCGCCCGTAGGGCCTCTGTTTAGCTAATTCAACTGTTTTTAGAGAGCCCAAGAAGTTAACAAACGGACAGATAGACCGAATCACGCAAAACTTGCTTTTATATAGAAGATATACACGAGGTAGAATTATACATTTATAAACCATAGTGAAATATAAAAATAAATGTACAGAGCAAAATGCTTTTGAAAGAGGGATTGGAAAAAGTTTTATCATTGTGCTAAACCAGTTCCCGCCAATTGTCATTCCAAAAGGATTGCCTGCCATTCCAGACGTTAAATCACACACAAAAATACTAAAGTTTTAACTAATATATATATATATATATATATATATATATATATATATGTGTGTGTATATATATGTATATAATATATATATATACACGTGTGTGTATGTATGTATATATATTATATATATATATATATATATATATATATATTACGTGTGTGTGTGTATATATATATATATAATAATTATATATATATATATATATATATATATATATATATATATATATGTGATGTTGCAAAATGTATGGTAATTTCAAAATACATTGGATAGTCGTTCCAAAATGCTTGGCACTTTCATCAGATATAATGCCCTCGTCAGTCATTTAGAACTGAAAACTTTCGTAGTTAACTTTTATATTTAATATAAGCAGATACTCACCGAGTTGTCATTTTCAGCTTCATAAATAGTTTATGTATATATGTATGATCTATATTTTAACAATATCTCTCTCTCTCTCTCTCTCTCTCTCTCTCCTCTCTCTCTCTGCGCGCGCGTGTGTGTGTCTATCTATCTATCTCAAATAGATCCCTTTGTAGAAGACAAATTTCCAAAGTAGTAATGATGGATGTCCTCCGAACCCATTTTCTTTTTTCAAATTTCTTTATCAGGAAAACGCAGAACAAATTTCAACAAAGATTAGCGAACAGCTAAAATGACGGTTGTCAGCTTGATTTACGAGATTCGAGATTGTTTTAGCGTGTACAGTAATCTTCCACATCCAGTGAGGACTCTATAGAACGATTTCCATGTATGTTAGGATAGAGTCGGAAAGCTTTTCTACTTTATTCTAATCTGTTTTCTCCCTCTTTTCATTGCACATTTGCAGTTATTTGCATTATCACATCGTGCTGCATGGAAGAGAGAACTCTCCTCGTGATCTATGTTCTATGAGGTGAGAAGATGCACTCGTGGCTCCGTATTTATTTATTTTTTTGTCCTGTTTCGTGTTCTGTATCCTCTTCCTGTTTTTATTGTTTTTTTACTGTATGTTCTGTATGCATACGTTGTATATCTTATTTCTGTACGGTTTGTCTGGTCTGCAATGTTCTCTTGAAATTCTGGACGTTTATTATAGTCTATATGGTCTGTTTACGTAGTGTTTTGTATGCATTACTTACGATTTGTGTATAGTGCTTATTATATATATAATATATGTGTGTGAAAATTATTTCACGAAAGTAACACGTGAATAATATTTATGGTGAAAATAACTACGAAGGAAAATGGGAACACGAAAGTGTGCTCTCAAACGCTTTCGTCTAATGACATCCTCAGGAACACTGAAATTAATAACGAGATTAGGACTATATATATATATATATATAATAGTACTTTACAATGAAAAACAAAAATAATAAGCGCCTTGCTACTCTTATCTAAATCTGTTCCGAATGAATTAAAAAATAGCAGAATCGAGAGAGAGAAGGCCCTAGATAAGATTTGTTTTTTGCAGGTAGGAGAGACCAAGAGCGATTGCATCAAAAGCGCCTCGCCCCAATAAAAAAAGAGCCAATATCAAGGTCCAGGGTTTTCGAGATACCTAGACACACTGCGTTTGAAAGATGGGAGTTCATAGACAGCAGGAAAGATGGATTGAAGAAGATTGTTCCAGATTTGACCGGTTGAGTAGATGAAAACCTGAAAATACCGATTAACCCTTACGTTAGAGAGTTGGACAGGAGAGGAATGAGAAAGTGTCAGAAGTCTGGTGCTGCTTGCTCTCCTAAAAAGGTGGTGGTATGCAGCTAGAAAGTTCAGAAGAGCAGTGTCCGTTATAATAGTGATAGTAAAGAGAGAGGGTGAGGCAAAATTGTGGCGAAGAGAGAGGAACTGAAGACTGTAAGAGGTGGGGAATTCGTGAGAAATTGAAGATTGAAATTGTTTACAAGTTGAATAATGGCAGATTCAAGAATGTTTCTATTAACAATGTCGCTTGAGCGAAACAAAACAGGAATTATTCCAATCAATACAATGACACAACTGACAATTGGACATAAAGGGCATTGAACGACTGTCCCGTCCTAACGGAATAATAATGATGTTTTACACGCGTGTTGAAATCTTTTCCAGTCTGTCCAGCGTAAAAGGAGTCGCGTTGTTTACAACCAATGTTATAGATAATGCCTGAATTATTGATAGGACTATTCTTTATTACGACATTTTTCACAATATTGTCATATGAAAATACTATATTAATGTTCGAAAAGTTTAAGTACATTAGCAATGCGGAAAATGCCTGGAGAAAATGGGAGTACTAAAATATTGTTTGACAAAGTGCGAGGGTTATTATTCACACGATAAGAAGGTTCGTTTTGCTTCAGTATTCTGTTAGAACGGGACAGTCGTCTAATGCCCTTTTTGTCCATTTGCTAGAGTTGTCCCATTGTAATGATTGGAATAATTCTTCAATTTCTTTCACTCGAGCAACATTGTTAATAGAAACATTCTTGGATCTGCAATTATTCAACTTACAAACAATTTCAACCTTAGCCAGGGCCTTTTTTCGCTCGATCCATGTTATCTTGAATTCATTCAGAACAGATTTAGATAAGAAGGGCAAGGCACTAAAACTCTGGTAGCTATTTCACGTGAATTGTATGTTCCTCTTAAAATATTATCTACACCAATCATATTATTTTTTCTTCTTATTTGTGATCTATATATAATCTCAATATTGTTATTAATTTCAGTGTTCCTGAGGATGTCATTAGATGAAAGAGCTTTACCCATTAATATTCTATATATCAGGTCATCCCATAAGTAATGTCGTTTTTTACGATAGATTAAGTTTAAACTAGTCCTACTCGGTTTAAGCATAAATTTTCCGAAGGTTATATCTAAGAGGAGATCTATCGTGTTTCGCTACATACTTTACAGATCTTGACCAGTGAAGACGTGTGTTTTGTTTTATTTGAACCCCTCATAAACATGGCGGTATCAGAAGAGCATATCAGGCATATAATGTTTTAAGAGTTCAAAAAGGGGAATAGTGTTACTGAAGCAACGCGAAATATTCAGGACGTTTATGGCAACGATATTCTGCATGTGAGGAAATGTCAAAGATGGTTTCAAAAGTTTAGGAATGGTGACTGCTGTTTGACAGATGCAGCACGCTCTGGACGCCCTGCTGAATTTGATGACCTGCTGTTAGCCGCACTTGAAGAAAACTGTTCAACAACTGTCGAAGAATTGGCCCAGAAACTCAATTCATCCCCGTCCACCATCCATCGACATTTGCAACAACTCGGGAAAGTGTTAAAGTTAGGAAAATGGGTGCCACATGAATTGTCGGTCGACAATCTGAGGGTGCGGGTAAACATTAGCACAGCTCTTCATTCCCGTGAACTCCAAGATCCGTTTTTGCACCGTTTAGTGACTGGTGATGAAAAGTGGATACTGTACCAGAATGTTAAGCGCCGTCGACAGTGGGTTTGTGCCGGAGAACCAGCGACACCACAGCCAAACCCAAATCTTCACCCTCGGAAGGTGTTGCTTAGTGTTTGGTGGGATAAAGGTGGTGTAATACACTTTGAAACCTTACCACACAACCAAACAATCACCGCTTGATATTTTTACTTATCTATGTTTGTATGCATGTATTTTCTACAGCAGTGGTAGGCAACTTTTTTTGAAATTGGGTTAGTTTGATTTATTGGTAATTTGATAATGGGTCAGTGTTCAAAATTTAAATCAAAATACACAATTTTCGGTACATTTTAAAATAAAAAACATTTCATGTAATAATGTTTATAATAATAATACACACAATATACTACAGGGTGTCCCATAAGTCCGGCATCATAGGAAAAATAAAAAAAGGCAAAACAAAAGATTTCATTTACAGAACGTGCTCAATATGTCCACCATTGTTTTCAATACACAAATTCAGACGTGATACCCAGTCAGCAAGCACGTGGTGAATGATGTCAGGAGTAATGGTGTTACATGCCCCAATAATGTGCTGCCGCAAATGTTCGACACACCTAATTTTCTCTGGGTATACCAGCGCTTTCAAGTGGCCCCAGAGATAAAAATCTAGTGGCGTGAGATCCGGGCTTCTAGCTGGCCATTCCACAGGCCCTCGACGTCCTATCCAATGACCAGGGAATTGTTGGTACAGGTATTCCCTTACTTGGGTGCTGTAATGTGCAGGAGCGCCGTCTTCCTAGAACCATGTTAGGAAATTTCCTTCTTCGTTCAAGACACTGGGAAATGCTTCTTCCTTGAGGATACGTACGTAGGTGCCTCCAGTGACATGCTCATCGAAAAAGAGGGGGCCTATGATGCGATCCTTCCAAATGCCACACCATACCATCACCCGAGATGCACCTTGTTCCTTTGAAGAGGTATACCAGCGAGGGTTGTTTTGAGACCAGTAGCGGGTATTCTGTCGATTTACCTCACCATTTCCATAAAAAACAGCCTCGTCACTGAACAGAATGGTGGACGGGAAATTGGCATCCCGAGCATAAGAAAAATATGGATTATGGTTTGTAGAAATAGAAAAATATGAATTTCTCCTATGATGCCGGACTTATGGGACACCCTGTACAATATTACAATTGACCCTCGGGTCAGTGGTTGTCGACCACTGCTCTACACTATATATATATATATATATATATATATATATATAATATACAGGGTGTCTCAGTAGTCGCGCACCACACATTCAGGTCATCCGCACCTATAAATATGGTGCGTGACTTCTGAGACACCCTGTAGTTCAAGGCACTTACCCTAATTGAATTAGTCTTCAGAAAATTTATATTTCACAAAGAAGGAAAAATACCTTTATTGATAAAATGCCTCATTATAAAAGTAATGGTTTCCTTTAGAACAGTAATTTAATTAATTCGAGTACGATATTATGGAGGTACCATAGTAACATAGTAATTTATTAAAAGCTACTGAATAGTATATTCTGAATGAACTAAGTTATTATTTTAATCAGATTTTGTAATTATATACGATACGAGATGAGGCAAGATTGTAGAAAGGGGGTCGTTCACAAAGTATATAAAGGATTTTTTTTTTTTTTATTCACTCGCCCCCACCCCCTTGCAAGACGATACAGTGAACTCCTCCGTTCGCGAGTTTGTCGCTTGAGGTTTCGACGGTTCGCGATTTATTTATTGATACCAAAATTTGCCGTTTGCGACGCAGGTTTTGGCCGTTTGCGTGACTGTGTAACCATGGCTCCCAAGCGTAAGTCAAGTGGTAATGAAAACCGGCGCAAAGTGATGGCATTGATTGAGACGATTTAAATTTTAGACGAACTTAGAAGTGGTACGACCGCTGTGGCGGTCGGCAAGCAGTATGGAGTTAGAGTCGACCATACGGTACTTTAAAAAAGTGAGGACAAAATAAGGGCGAGTGTCAGTGCTGCTGCATCAATAAGTGCGAAAGTGCCATATGTAAACAGGTGCGACCCTATGTTAGACAAAACTGAAAAACATTTAAACGTATGGATGGAGGACCAGACCTTAGAAAAAAGTCCCTCTTCATGGACCGGTCATTCGTGAAAAAGGCACTCCTCCTGTATGAACACTTAAGGGAAACGGAGGGTGAATCTTCAACTAGTGGCAGTGGTTACTGGTAGTGGGTTTATTGCCAGTAAGGGCTGGTTTGAAAACTTTGAGAAGAAGATTGGTCCTATATAAGTGATCTCCAAACAAAAACATCGGTGGTCATTCTGCGACCCATTTACTTAACTTATTTCCTATTGAATTAAAAGTTTGCAGTTCGCGCCGTTTCTTCTTAACGTAACCCTCGCCGTTGGCGAGGGTTCACTGTATAAGTCTTTCCGTAGATAACCCCCTCATAATTATATAAAATTACTTGAGGATCTCCCCCTCCTCTTGGCAAAAACTATTAATAATAATAATTTTAAATATGCAGACAATATACCCTCGTCACTGGTAATTATTACTCTTGAAAGAACAATACCCCTTGCTCACACCTCTTTCCCTCGGCTTGGGACCAGCTGTTTTACGACTGACACTGCAAAATGGGCGAAGTTAGTTTTTTCTACTGTTTTTTTTAATAATAAAATAAAAACACACACGATCTCCTTGCCACAATTTCGCTTCAGGCCTCGTCCCATGGCGACTCAAAAAAGATTTCGGGCACGAAAAGAATTCCCTTGCATTCTTCTTTTGTGGCAAGTATTTCAAGCCCTCTGTCTGCATCGTCCTCGTCAATCCACTCGGTATCTGCTTTACCTCCTCTGAGAATTATTGCCATGAGCTTTCGCTATCCATTGGGCGCTGTGCGTTGGGAACTCGCCCTCGGTGGGGCCCTGGTGGTGGTATCGGAATGGCCTTGACCTTGTTGTTTGTGGTCATTACAATGGAAGGGAAATAGATACCGCAGACATCGGTTCTAGGAAAATTCCCAGTTGGAAGACTGCCATGCGCAAGATTTCCAGTGGGGAAGATTTCCAGTGGGGAAGATTTCCAGTGGGGAAGATTTCCAGTGGGGAAGATTTCCAGTGGGGAAGATTTCCAGTGGGGAAGATTTCCAGTGGGGAAGATTTCCAGTGGGGAAGATTTCCAGTGGGGAAGATTTCCAGTGGGGAAGATTTCCAGTGGGGAAGATTTCCAGTGGGAAGATTTCCAGTGGGGAAGATTTCCAGTGGGGAAGATTTCCAGTGGGGAAGATTTCCAGTGGGGAAGATTTCCAGTGGGGAAGATTTCCAGTGGGGAAGATTTCCAGTGGGGAAGATTTCCAGTGGGGAAGATTTCCAGTGGGGAAGATTTCCAGTGGGGAAGATTTCCAGTGGGGAAGATTTCCAGTGGGGAAGATTTCCAGTGGGGAAGATTTCCAGTGGGGAAGATTTCCAGTGGGGAAGATTTCCAGTGGGGAAGATTTCCAGTGGGGAAGATTTCCAGTGGGGAAGATTTCCAGTGGGGAAGATTTCCAGTGGGGAAGATTTCCAGTGGGGAAGATTTCCAGTGGGGAAGATTTCCAGTGGGGAAGATTTCCAGTGGGGAAGATTTCCAGATTTTAAACATTTATGAAAAAATTAACATCCTACAGCGAAAAGCAAGCTATACATATAAAGAATATTTCGGGGATTTTTTATTTGTAATATTGAACACGTCAGAGAGAGCCTTAAATTTAATGTGTTAAGAAAGTGTACGGTGCAGTCTTCTTTGCTGAACAAACAATTAACGGTATCATTTACCGCGATAGGCTACAGCTGTGGCTGATGCCCCGGCTGCAAGAGGACAAAGCTGATGTGTGGTTTCAGGGGGATGGTGCGGCGGTGCGCCACCCCATTTCCAAAACGAGGTTAGAATATTCCTGAATGAGCAATTGCATGATAGTTGGATCGGGTGTGGGGGACCCATTCCTTGGCCGACTCGTCCGCCCGATCTAACCCCTCTTACTTCTTCTGGGGCTATGTCAAAAATGAAGTTTTTGTTCGACCAATGGCAATTATAAACAGCATTACCCACTCTAATGGCGGCATTCACACCTCACACGCAGCTATCTGTCGCAGCCAAAATAATATCCCAACATATAAACAACAAGCTAACATTCTAGTTAATCATTACGCAAAGATAAGTCACTTAAACAGAGAGAACAACCAGAAACACGCAGACAGACAAACAGCCAGACACAAGAAAACCTTCAGACTCGACACGACCATTACACCCTTCAATACAGACCAGACCACCAAGATCATCAAAAACATTAAGAATTCGAAGGCTACTGGACCAGACAACATATCTAACAAACACCTTAAACACTTGGACCCACAGGGAATACTAGCTCTCACAAATATCAGCACATATTCATACCAACACTGTATTATTCCTGACATGGAAACAAGGTAAAATTATTACACTACTCAAACCAAACAAAAATCCAACAGAACCAGCTTCCTATAGACCCATTACTTTACAATGCACACCTTCCAAAGTAACAAAGACTAATCGCCGCCTCAACATGGATTCAGACCTCACCACTCAACCACGACTTTACTCACTAACCTCACGAAGCACATCATGGATAGCATCAACTCCAGACGACCAGCTCAACGTACGCTATTAGCAACAATAAAGCATTTGATGCTATCCCACGCTTCCCTCTCATAAACAAAATACTCAACACAAACATGCACAATAACACCAAAAGGCGGCTGAGCAACTATCTTTCAGGAAGACACTCGCATGTCACATTTAATGGCAAGTCATCCAAAAACAAGCTTTTTCCGAACGGGGTCCCTCAAGGCTCTGTTCTCTCACCAACACTGTTCAACTTATACATGCATGACATTCCAACACCCATAGATAACAAGCTTATCATCATATGCAGATGACATCACACTAACATCTACCCACAACAACATCGACACCGCTACAAATAACCTACATACATACATAAACAGTATACAAGACTGGCTCACATACAATAGACTCAAAGTAGCGCCCACAAAATCAACCATCACCTTGCTTACAAGCAACACAAAAGAACACCAGATAACTCCACAGCTTATACTAAACAACATCAACATTCCACACACTCGCAGGACCAAAATACTTGGGGTCACACACAACACAACATTATCTTTTGCAAACCACATTCAAGACATTAAAAACAAATGTTACGTGAAGACTTAACACGCTTAGGGTACTAACAGGCACAAACTTTGAACACCAGCAGGAAACAACAACAACAACACTCGTACAAACAATATATTCTCTCAATTATGGACTATGCTAGCCCATGCTGGGCACCCATTATCTTACACACACACACACACACACACACACACACACACACACACACACACCTTACAAACAATACAAAACAACGCACTTCGTATAATTACAGGATGCACTCAAACAACACCAATAGAACATCTGCACACAGAAACAAAAATACTGAAAGTTAGGGAACATTTAGACACGAGGGGAACATAGTTCATGGCAGCAGCGACAACTAACCCAGAACACCCTTGCCACTACATGTACAATCATGCACCGACACCTCGGACCATTAAGGTAACACCAGAGACACATTATAACCAAATACTCCATTCCATACCACGCCCCACAGACATTACGCAATACAGAAACACACACACACACACACACCTAACCCACAAAGCACTGACACGACTCGGTCCGAATGCGGTCCTAGGTGCGAAGCCGCCACCCATTAACAGGTCAGAGATCAGCCTGAGCAGATCGGATCGAGTTAACTTCGTACGATTCCGATGTGGACATCACCCCAACTTAGACATATAAACACAGACTAGGCAACTCCACAGACGACACCTGCCATCTTTGCCAGGACACACCACAAACAATTGAACACATTATGACGGACTGTACCGCTCTAGCACAACATAGAACACAATACAACATCACTAGTGCGCTGAACCTCTGGTTCAACAACAACAACAACAACACCAACTACTACTACTACTACTACTACTACTACTACTATTTAGGAACATTTGAAGGAAAGGATACGTGAGGCTGTTAGAAACGTTCAGTATGATATGCTACAAAATGTATGGAGGGAAACAGAATACCGCTTTGATGTCTGCAGAGCCACAAAAAGAGTTCGTACTGAACTTCAATAGTTTGTAAATAAAACTTTTTGACCTTCTTTATTTTAGTTTTTCATAATAAATATTTAAAATCGGGAAGATCATTCGTAATCACCTGGTATAATAAATCGTTACCAAATGCAACCACTCTTCGATACTGGAAACTCAAACTTTTGGAAACAGGGAGCATAGTAAAAAGGTCGTTCGAGAAGCAGAAGGTTAGTAACAGCGACAGGAAACAACAATAACAACAAAGAAAATGTCCTGGTCAGTTTTCAAGTCGATCCAACAACTTCAACGTGAAAAGTCGCACAGGAATTTGGTATTTCCAAATTTTCATTAGCATAAATATTGAAATCACAGGGGTACCACGATCACAAACCCATGTACTCTCAGCTCATATACGACGATGATTCTGATAGACGGCTGCAGTTTGCCGAAACAATGAGACAAAAGTTCAACAGTAATCCAGATTTCCTTGGAAAGATCATATTTTCAGATGAATGTGTGGTCGACTTAACGAGGAAAGAAAATAAACACAACGTTCACTGATTGGCTAAATAAAATCCCAAAATAGGATTGGGTAAACCCGTTAAAGCGGCTACACTTAGTTGGGCGTGCATTGGTCATTCAGGACTCGTTTCGTTTGACATACCGAGAAATACGATGGATGGAAAACGCTATTGCCAGATATTGCGAGACCATTTTGCCACAGTTTATTAATGACGTTGACAGGAATTGGCTTTACCAACATGATGGAGCGCCGCCACATTACTCTGCAGCTGCCCCTCAGATTCTGGATACGAACCTTGAAGGAAGATGGGTTGAGCGGCGAGGTCCCATCGAATGCGTAGCCAGATCACCTGATTTAACCCCCATGTGATTTTTGACTTTGGGCTTATTTGCCTGACAAACTCTATACTCCTGGTTTCATCTATCAAAATGTGAATGCCCTTGGCCGCAGAATAGATGAACAACTGAAATGTTCAGAAGAACAATGAAGCGTTTCAGAGAAAGAATCCACAAATGTATCAAATTGTATCATAGCGGATGGAGAACTCTTTGAAGATCAAATTACAATTTAACAAAATATTTGTATGAATAAAATTCTTACTTTGTGTGTAATTTGTTTCATTTGAACACTTACCTGTATAATCTTAACTAAACAGTTGTGTGTGTGTATAAAATCCTTAGACTGTTCTCCCACCCTGTGTGTGTGTGTGTGTGTATATATATATATATATATATATATATATATATATATATATATGTGTGTGTGTGTGTGTGTATATATATATATATATATATACACATTTTAACTGCAAAGAACACAGTATAATTAATGTAAAGAACGACGCTTGTGTAGAAGAGCGTTCCGCACAAGATGAGGAAGGAGAACGAACAAATGAAAAATGAGGTACCACCCGGGAATCGAACCGGGATCATCCGATTGCCGATGAGATATGCTATCCACTACACCATGGACCTCGATCAATCAGAAGTCGTAATTCTCCTACATACGAGCAGAAACCAATGCCCTGAGGGGGCACCTTCGCATTGACCGAGGTCCATAGTGTAGTGGATAGCATATCTGACTGGCAATCGGATGATCCCGGGTTCGATTCCCGGGAGGTACCTCATTTTTCATTTGTTCGTTCTCCTTCCTCATCTTGTGCGGAACGCTCTTCTACACAAGCGTCGTTCTTTACATTAATTATACTGTCTTGTTTGCAGTTAAAATGTATATATGTACGCATGCGAAGGTGCCCCCTCCGGGCATTGGTTTCTGCTCGTATGTAGGAGAATTACGACTTCTGATTGATCGAGGTCCATGGTGTAGTAGATAGCATATTTGACCGGCAATCGGATGATCCCGGGTTCGATTCCCGGGTGGTACCTCATTTTTCATTTGTTCGTTCTCCCTCATCTTGTGCGGAACGCTCTTCTACACAAGCGTCGTTCTTTACATATATATATATATATATATATATATGTAAAAAGTGAACAATGAACAATTCCTACACCATCGTTATATGGATTCATTGTCTTCATGCAGAACTTATGTTCGTATAGTTTTATGTTGAATGTTCATTTTTACATAAGAAACCAAAATCGCCTAAGCGAGTTTTTGGGTAGAATTTCGATTTATACTTCTTTATTCATTACTGTATTTCCCTAATTCATCTTAATTCATGTTCTTTTTTGACCGCTATCCTTTATTCATCTACCTATTGTCTACTTATGCCCTATCAACTTATCAGTCTATTTTTACTCGTGTCAATCTATGAAACGCAAAACTTTTGCCTTCGTTCTAAAACGCAAAAATACGTTCTCGTATTATTTTTTTCATTTTTATTTTTAATTATTTGACCTCCCGAGATGAACTCGAAAATGCTGAGGTAAGTGATCGAATTTCGCGAACTTGCAGATTCGAACGCTCAAAGATTAAAATACCTCTTCTCGCTTTGATTTCAAATTTATAATATTATCATGCGTTATGTTATATCATGTGTGTCATGTCTCATGTACTTGTGTTGTACTAATAACCATATAATCTAACCATATAATCTAACCATGGTAAACGACGTAATGTACTTCAATGAAATTATAATTAACTGTAATACTTTTAATTTAATATAATGTAATGTACTTTAATGAAATTGTAGTTAACGATAATAAATTAATTGATAATTATAATCATAGTTACAGTAGACCAAAATTACAATGTACTCAATGTCCGACCCGACATTATGTCGCCATAAGGAATGTCGAATCGGCAATACTGTTATGTATTTTTATTATTATTTTTCCGTTGTGATAAATTTTGATGTGCTTTCTACTTTGCCAAATAATTGATGACCTGTTGTTTTTAAAATCTCATAATCATTTTTTTAGATTTAGCTGAATAATGAATCCTGAGTAACTTTTGCCATGTCATGTTTTGTATACATTCTTTCTTCATTATAAATGTTGAAGTCATGTCTTGCCTAAGCATTTAATTGTAAATCTTAAACCTTTAATTTTTACTCATATGCATATTTTAGTGTAAAGATGCATAGTTCAATTTCCACTTTTAGTTAACTTGGCAGATCATGATAACATCAGATCTGAAAATATGCAGTTTAAGATAAAAATATGGCTTCATCTTCAAATATCTTGTTTATTCGTTTAAACCTTACACAGCTAAAAGATTTACTTTATTTTCAAATATTGTGCAAAAATAATACAGCCTCTTCAACATTTAATAATGATGATGTTAGTAGAATTGGGGTATATAAAGCCCACCAATTTCTTCCATGTTTATTCTGATACCAACTACGAGGCTGAGCATTACCTGTAACAGTTTAGGAGTAAAACACAGTAAGAAAAAGTCTTTATCTTCTCCTTCGAGCCGTGCTCTCTTCAGAAAACTTAGTCATTAGAATCTCCCGATAAGCTACAAGAAGAATCGGGGAGAAACCTCAAAGAATTTAATAAGCCTCTCAGAATCCTCCGAGCCACTATAGAAGAACTCGGAGAGTAGTATAGAAGAAACTACTGCAAGTAACAGATCCGTTGCTGCCTCCTAACCAGAACCCCCGTCGACTTCGAACCAACCCAGGGCCATAGACGGAGGGGTTAACATATATATATTATATATATATATTATATATATATATATATATATATATATATATATAAATAAAGGGTGATCCAGAGAAATGGAACCCAAAAGAAACCCCTGTAACTCTTAAAGTATAAGTCCTTTTATAAAATCATACGCATCATTCGAAAGAGGATAGTTACAAGTTTGTACAGGATTGTATAGGTTTTGACAAGACAAGACAAGATACAAAATAAAAGTGTTAGTTAAAACTAACCCTTCAAGATGACTGCATGGACTGTGGAACAGCTGCGTTTCATAACTGAGCAATATTATGAGCATGGAAGAAGTGTAGTTTCAGCTCAAAGATCTTTCAAGACAAATTTTCAGATGTCAAAATCACCTTCTAAGAAAGTAATCCGTCGGTGTGTCAGAAATTTTTCCCTAACTGGCAGCATTGGAAGAAGAAAACCAACTGGAAGAGTGCGCACAGCAAGGATAGACGAGATCATTAACAGAACTCATGAAATTGTACAGGATAATCCTAACATAAGCATCAGACGTGCTTCTCAGCTGTTAGGAGTTGGATATGGAACAACACACCGTATATTCAAGCAAAATTTAATGCTCTTTCCATATAAAATTCAAACAGTGCAACAACTAAACGATGGAGATTTCGCACGAAGACGACAATTCTGTCAATGGATCCAACAGAAGGTAAATGACACCACCAATTTTATAGCAACTTTGATTATGTCAGACGAAGCCCATTTTCACTTGAATGGAACTGTAAACAAACAAAATTGTCGTTTCTGGGCAACAGAAAATCCATTGAATATTACCGAAGTCCCGTTGCATAGTCAGCGTGTAACTGTTTAGTGTGGTCTTACTGCATCTCAGATCATAGGGCCGTACTTTTTCGAGGATTCCACCGGAAACACGGTCACTGTAAATGGTGATCGCTACGAAAAAATGTTGACCGATTTCCTTATTCCTAAATTAAGAGATCTTTGTCTAGAAAACCACTGGTTCCAACAAGACGGAGCTACCTGCCATACCACGAGGAACTGCATGGCAGTTTTGCGTCAAACGTTTCCAGGCGAGTTAATCTCAAGATTTGGAGACGTTGAATGGCCCGCAAGGTCTCCGGATTTTTCTCCCTTAGATTATTATCTCTGGGGATATTTAAAGAGTAGGGTCTACAGAAATAACCCAACGTCCTTGCAAGAATTGAAGGCCGCCATCACAAATGAGATACAGGCCATACCACCGCACACACTTGCAAAAGTGATGCAGAACTTACAAGAGAGAACACTGGAATGCTTGGCAGCTAATGGAGCACATTTGAAAGGAGTCATTTTAAAAAAATTAATATTTCATAATAAACTTGTAACTCTACTCTTTCGAATGATATATAGTTTTTATGAAAGGAATTAAATATTAAGAATATTTGGCTTTTTTTTATGGGTCCCATTTATCTGGATCACCCAGTATATATATATATATATATATATGCAAAGCTGGGCACAAACCGTTAATCCGTTAATCGTTAATTAACGAAGTTAACTTTTTCGTTAACGATTTAACTTTTAAGTTAACTTTGAAAATCATTATCGGACTAATTAACTTCCGTTACATTTAACTTCCGTTAACTCAAGTCCGTTAACCCAAAAAATTCATAAATAAACGTTTAAAAGTTTCTATTATTTTCAGTGCTGGGCTGGTGCGCAATTAATCCGCCACTGTTAATAGTGATGAACGAATTTCCATTTCCGCAGTTCAAAATCAGGCGATATATTTGTTTCCGTCGCCACAATTTGTCTTACCAAATATGGTAGTTATTTATGGCATTGGTTTGAGCAAAACATGGTCGACTGTAAAATCAGGCGGAAAGATTTGCCATTTGAGTTGAATGTTTCAACTTCTTTCAAGAAATATCACGAGCATTTTAAGGCACTTTCAATAATATATATGTAACAATTACAACAAATAACTACATTCGTTTCATTTGCAGTCTGTCTCTTGCGCAACATGTTTGTGCTAGTGAATATTTAAAAATAATCGTTGTCAAGTAAGTCATGTATATTTATAATATGTCAAGGACTTGCTGACGGATGCTGCCTTCTTGGGTGAGCAAGTGTTGGTGGACTTGTTCATCAGGTTCAACACAGCCATCCCCTCCAGTGCTGCAGTGGAGCGTTTGTTCTCTATGGGCAAGGACATCCTGAGGGCCAAGAGATCATCCCTGTCTGATGAAAACTTTGATATGCTAATTTTCATGAAGGGCAACATGCATCTCATGGACAAAATGGAGAACGAGAAGAAGAGGGAAAATTAAATTATATATATATTGTGTTTTTCATTTTTTTTATAATAAAAGTTAACGTTAACGGTTTATCGGTAACTTCCGTTACATGTTTAACGGATTAACGGTTAACGAAGTTAACTTTTTGGTTAACGGATTAGCGGTTAACGAAGTTAACTTTTTGGTTAACGGTGCCCACCACTGTATATATGTATATATAATATGTCCCATTGCAGTCGATAGACCTATTCCAATTGATGCTATTTTAACGAACTATTCGCGAGAGAGAGTTCGTCCTATTTGTTGGAAGTGAAATTTTTCAGTGCCTCCACTTTTTACTCATTTCAAAAAAACAATTAATAATTATGATAAATGTCATAAATGTTAACGAAGTGAAAAACCACGTCTTTAATTAAGAATTTTAAGGGTACAAATGCAATTCTTTTTTGTAAATAATAATAATAATAATAATAATAATAATAATAATGATGATTTTATTTTCAATGTTATCTCGAGCAGTCAATAGAAGTAATTATTTTTTTTTATTTAGAAGCATGAAATGCGAAAAGGTATTTCTTATTACTTTTGAAAGATGTTTGTGAGCTTTCGACCTAATTATTATTATTATTGTTGTTGTTTGGATGATTTTTACGAGTGGAATATTTTTACTTAAATGATTTAAGGCCTGCTGCGCACAAGATCGTCATGCAACTGACGACTTGGTTCGTGACGACTCGAGTCGCGTGTGATTTTACATTGAGAGAATGGGAGACCCGCGTCGCACGCTGCAGCGACCGCGACACGATTCCGGTCGCTGCAGTGTGCGGGGACTCCTATTCTGTCATAAAATCAGACGCGACTCCAGTCGCCAGACGATCCTATAAGGAATCATCTTAAATATTCGTAGTTTGAGATTGAACTTCAATGAACTTGATTCTTATAAACGAATTACTTAAATTTCAACTTCTTTTAGTATCGTGATCGAAGCGTGACTTCGGTATATCTGATTATACAGTGGATTCGAAAAGTCTTGACCCAATGGGAAATACATTGAAACTCGTAATTTAATGGGAATATATTTACCGTTGAATCATGCTATAAATGTTTAAAAAAGTGTTCCACTTTCAATTCAAGTACATTAACATAAGATTATTAATGTAACTTGCATTGGGTAAAGACTTTTCGAATACACTGTATGCCCATTCTTATCTACCGTAACAAGTTTTGTGGAGAAATTTCCAAATTTTGAGTCTCTTAATCACGTGGTTCGATCGGTTGGAGATTAAACTCGCATTGTCAAAGTCCGGGTTCGAGTTCCATCTCGGCCGCGGTTGGAAATTGGGCCGGCCACCCAATCTGAATGGCCGGGCTCAGGTGACTCTAGGAGGGAATTCAAGCGATAGACCAATTGAATAGAAGTGGAAACTGGTAAATAAATAAATAAATAAAATAAAAGGTTATTGATTTCTGTCTTTATATGTATTTATCAGATCTCTTTCACGAGGTTCTCCCGAACAGTATTAGCGATTAATTTGGCCTTCGACTTAATGAGTACGATTAGTGGGTATTTAGAGAAGAGAGTACTTATCAGTTGATTAGGGCTAGTTGAGGGACTCTCCTGATCTAATAAAATCGGAGCGCTTGTTTGCCAGGGGAAGATGGGGTTAGGGATTCGCCTTTCATTACGGGTCATTGAATAAAAGGAAAATAAATAAATCGTGTATATATATATATATATATATATATATATATATATATATATATATATATATAGTGTGTGTTACAAGGAAATGTGGGACCCACACCAGTTTTACAGGCACCCTTAGCTTTCACTTAGACGCAGACCACTCAGAAAAATTAGCAGAGAAGAGCAAAACACACACACACACACACACACACCTACTCCTCTTCCCCCCCCCCCATGCCCACGGTGGGCAGGCTTGGAAATAATAATAACAACAAGAAACGAGTAAATCAGCAAGGAAAGAAAACTGCCGAGAAATTTTATAGAACAGTTTGGAATTGAAAAGTTGCACACGATCATCATTCACACGATTGAGTATCGATATACTTGAAGATTGTCTAACACTTAGTCAAGATTATTTTTTAACGCATTGACGGAGAAGCTGGAAACGACTTCTCGAGGAATCCTATTCCAATAATTGACAGTCTTTTACTGAAGTAGTTACCGTAATTATCTGTATTGTACCATAACGGGGCCGAACCAACGCGTTCTGGAGAGGAGGAGAATATCCTTGCTTCGGTACGCGAACTGCCTCCTAATATAACCCAGTGTTTTATTACATTTATCTTCAACTTTGACACAATGTTTGGAAAACTTGAGATCACTGCTTTTAAACACGCCTAAGTCCTTTTTCAAGTTGGTCGTTGAAGTTCCTCCCTGTGTTGTGAGTCGCTTGTACATTGGTTCCAGGATCCAATGTGCATTGCTTTGCATTTGTCCACGTTAAAAGGTATTAGCCAAGTAGTCGACCAATCCTTTAGCGGATCTAAGTCGTTTTGAATTTTCACGGCACCTCCTTCTGTACCAGCATATTCATCTAACTTCGAGTCGCCATCGAATTTTCTATTCATACTCGATATTATTCTAGTAAATTTCTTAAAAATTCTTAAGCATTGTAATAGTGTATATATATGTACTGTATACAGTGATGGGCATCGATACATGAAAATCGCTAAAGCGATACCGATACATGAAGAACGTCTTAGGCGATACCGATACGCCGATACTTTCTAGATGTCTTAAGCGATACCGATACCGATACATGTATCGCCGGTACATTTTTATAATTATTCATTTAATATGTAGGTATTAGATATTATTGTTTATACTAGTAATTTGTACGCACTGTAAGTAAAATCAACGACATTTTAATGGGTTTTATAGATGTAAATAAAAACAATTGCTTTATTTAATGAAAGTATGTTTTAATTTTGTAGGATACATGAATGACTGAAAATATTACACTAACAATTAAAAGTAATTACTATTACCCTTCAAAAATACCAGCTGGCTAAACATCTGGTCAGACAGTCTATTCCTTTTTGGAGCGTGAATGTGACCAGCCAAACTAAACAACCGTTCTACAGGAGCAGAGGATGGTAGTGGTGTGTTATACTTCAGGAAGACCTGTAGAATTCCTGGGTACTGCCTCAGAGATTGGAGAGAATGACTTCCGTCACCCAGATTACTGTAAAACTTCCATCTCAGTGGAATCTTGGGTTGCAGAGACATTAGTAGAAGCAGACTCATAACAGAAGAAATCATCTGCACTTCCGTCAGATGCAGCATCACTTAGTTGTTGCTGGGGGGTCTGCTCGCTGAGGCTCTTAACAGCATTAACCAACATTTCTTGAACCCTCTTTTTGACAATGTTAGTATTAAATTTGCCTTTTATTGTCATCCACTTTAACTTGAACAGAGGACTTGAAGACGATGCCAGTATTGCTGCTTTACACTCGTGCGACGCATCAAGGCACAGAAACTTTTCAAACCGCTTAGTGAACCCTACTGTGACTGCATTGTGAAGTGGCTGACAATGACGCAATGCCTCCGAATTCAAACGCTCTAGCTTCTTCTCTACAGCTAACAATGTTTCTATATTATGGTTAATTAATCTCAATAACACAAGTACAAACGTGTTTAAACGCTGCGCCGTACTGTGTGACGTGACCAGTAGAGTAGTACTGTCATTAAATAAATATTTAATAATATTATTATTTATGTATATTCATAAATATAACTCAGTAGTGTCATATTATAACATCTATTTAAATATTTAAATATTCTTATTAATGTATCTTAATGTATTGAAGTATCGATTTTTTTCGATACATTTAAGAAAATTGACCTTAGCGATACCGATAAATCGATACTTTTGTCAAGTAGCTAAAGCGATACCGATACCGATACAAAAGTATCGATCGATACGTATCGGCGATACATGTATCTAGATACTGCCCATCACTGACTGTATATATATATATATATTCAATTAGTCGCTACCATCCAGATCTTTCCAAAAACGAGCTGACATCACCATAATTAGTTGTTCTCCAAGTATACTCGAATCTTTATAAAAACAGGCCACCCCTAATTTGGAGAAGATATAGCACACAGGAAGAATGAAAATTTCTCGACTGCTGATTGGTCCGCGCACTATGGCTTCTTCGCAATGCATTGTGGGAGACGCTGTTAACAAATCACACTCTGTTTAGCGCTGGGCGGAGCTAGGCGCTTTTTCATTCACTTTTTACAAATCGAAGTTTCAAACTCATTTTTCTATTCCGAACCATTTACCAGTTAATAACAATTGAGAATAATATGGTAAAATCATATAATGCTGTCGTACAATCTCCTCTGCTATGATTTGGAATATTTAATATACACGAAGGAACTGGGCATAAAACTTTTACAATGTCTAGGTTGTAACCGAGAAGCGCAGGAGCAACTGGGCAAGTATGAGCGTGGCCTTGACTCAGCCCTTGAGGCTTGAGTATAATTTTTCGACTCACTATTTAAAATTATGTATATATATACACCAATACGACTTTAGTTTGTTTTCTATTGCTAAAAAGGAAAAGTTAAAAATAACACGCAAGTTAGAATGTGATTCGCCGAGTGTTTAATGACTTAAGTAGATTTTATAGCTCCCTTCTTGACGAATAATGATCTAAATCGGCTTTAAATATATATATAAATAGCCTACCAATTTGGAGTGGCCAAGAAAATAGGCTTACTATAATTTATGAATTAAATTGAAATGAATAATGAGGGGTCACCAGTTTGGGCCACAGCTCAAACAAACAATATTTAGTAAGGAGAGAGAAATGAATTCTTGTGTTTAATTAGAAAAATAAATTAATTATTTGTTCATAGTGATTAATAATTCCATATACGGTAATTGTGTTATATCACGATGGCTGATTCTTAGCAGTGAGAAATGGTTTATACAGTATAAGCGTTAAGTGAATAGAGTAATGACAACAAACACTAATTTAGTTAGGCTTATGAGATGTGCGGCAGTGAACACACAATAATAAGTAATTTAGCCTATAATAACTGAGGTAATGAAAGGATGGTGTGGTATAGTAAACGGATTAGGCAAGTAAAAATAAATACATAAATGAGTAAATAAACAAGCGGATACAAATACGGTAAGATAATTGAATATGGTAAAATAACTGAACAGGCCTACCGCAGTCTTAATGGGAGAGTTAGTTAGCCGGTTGCTTGGGAACACTTTGAAGATAGCCTATTCGTTCGGCTGAGGTTACACTATGTAGGTTACGCGGGAGTTTCTTAACACGAAGATAGAAGGGTAGGCCAAATAGGCTTTTGAGCTACGAAAAGGTTTACGGACTTGGGCTTCGATGTAGATGGATCTGAAGGCGGACTGGCCTTACCGGCGAGAGGCTGAGTGTTGAAGGGCGGTTGAGACTTGTTGAAAAGGGGGCCATCGGAAACTCCTGCAGCAGTGATGTTGCTTCTTGCGGAATGAAATTGTAGAGGGCCTTACTTGATGATAGACTTCGTATATGCTCGACCGAAGCCTCGAGAGAACATTGGGCCGCTCTCCGGTAAAGGCCGGAGAGCAAGTGGCGTGACAAGTGGTTACTGATGAAGGCGCTGAGAGCGAGACGTATCGACAAGAACGAGAAAATGGCAAGCGAGTGTGATTTGAGAAAGAACCCGCATTTTTATAGACTTCGGTGACGTCCTCTGGTGGGCATTTCGGGAAATACCATAAAATCTGTTTCCTCCGTGGGCCTCTTTCATGCCCACATGTTTGAGTTTTATAGCCTTTGTTTTGATTCCATGATATTTGAGAACGGTGAGGAAAGGAATTTCTGGAAGGTCTCTAATATATAATATATTTATTTTATTTATTTATTTATTTATTTATTTTATTTATTAAGAGGAAGGGCGACAAGCTTGACCTTCGTGAAATGAGGAGTCATCGCACTGAACATTGGAACGGTTGAAAGATTAGATGGGCGTGTTTTAGGACACTATGAATATTTGTTGACATATCAGTATAATAAATTTGTTTAAAAACAGTATTAAATTGCTGAAGTAAAAGCAGTTGAAGATAGATTAAAAACTAGCTTTGAAATCGGTGCGGTTCCTGAAATATGTCAGATTTTTATCCAAATTAAGGGAACCAGTTGCAACCAGGCATTTCCTTGCTACAGTTTTTGTGTACCCATATTTTAGCCACGTTTCGCCACTGGATAAAACCGCTTTCAAATTTATTCTGTAGTTGTTGTTCAGTATTTAATATAAACTAGTAACATATTTAGCAGTTTGTGGCTAGGAACTAATTCAGGATTAATTTGCTTAATTACGGTGTTATTACTGGCTGATCTATATCGGGAACACACTCATTATCGGTGGTGAGTTCATTCTTGAGTTATTAGATACTCGTTAAAATCAGGTACTACTACTCGTTCAAGGACTTTAATATAACTCGTCACGTTCAACCTGTTCCAATTTGTTATTTCGGTAGACTAACGCGATCGACTTGGACGTTACTTGACCTATAGGGAGACGGGAATATTATTAGTCCCCGAGTGGGCCTTCGGGGATTGTATAAAATACCGATGAAATCCGAAAACCAATGTCCTTGTAGGACGCCACTCGTTTCTGACGTTCACCCTGAGATCTCTCAGTTTATTACCACATTTCACGCTTTGAGACAAGTCGGCATTGACCCCACCCCACCCCACCCCCTGCGAGCACTGCGATAAATCAGTATTTCAGCCTCGCACCCTGCAAGTCAGTTCCTACCCCTTCTTACGCTCCCCACTACAAGTAGGGACTTCTCCCCACCCATCGCGCTAGGCAACAGATCAGCGTTTGCCCGCTCGCGCTCTGCGGCAGGGCAATTTTTTTTCTCCACGCACCCCGAGAAAGGTCTGGAGTTTCCCCAACATGCTCGGCGATGGTTCTAAGTTTCCCTCTCTTAACCCCCATTCACTCATCGTCGCGTCTGGGTTCAACCCCCCACGCCCCGCAACCGATCGGAGTTGACCCCGAAGCGGTTTGCAACGCTCGCTTCTCCAGTAATAGGAGGGTAAGAGGATTTTCTGTAAAATGAACAACTCGAGTTCCAATATGGATACTTGTGTGTATATATAAAACACACACACACACACACACACACACACACACACGGAGGGTGTAACAAAAGTCTGTTCTTATAGGAAAATAAGATATAATAGAATTGAACGAGAAAATAGTTTTAACAATACATTACAAGCACTACAATCAACTTAACAATTAATCCAGTACATGCTCTTTGCTCAAATTGCATTCCATATACTCGTTCACATTTCTACTCGTAACCGACAGCTTACAAAGACGTTTTGAAGTGTTTCTGCAGTAATTGATATAATTTTTTTTTTTAACTGCAAACACTCGGTATAATTAATGTAAAGAACGACGCTTGTGTAGAAGAGCGTTCCGCACAAGATGAGGAGGGAGAACGAACAAATGAAAAATGAAGTACCACCCGGGAATCGAACCCGGGATCATCCGATTGCCGGTCAGATATGCTATCCTCAGGGCATTGATTTCTGCTCGTATGTAAGAGAATTACGACTTCTGATTGATCGAGGTCCATGGTGTAGTGCAGGGATTCCCGAAGGGGTCTGTAGGAAGCTTCCAGGGGGTCTCTAAGCTTTTGGAAAAATAGTAACATTAACTATATTAAAATAAATTTCCATTTCACACTAGACCATTCGGTAAGTGTTTATTAAACTGGTTTAATGAGCGTAGAATGTTTAATTTTACATTAATTTAAAAGCTATCTATGTTTATGAAATATACTATAGTTTGTAACTGAATTCATAATTTTTTTTGTGGGGGGTCTATGTCCATACGGAATTAATATTTAGGGGTCCTTGGTGGTAAAAGTTTGGGAACCCCTGGTGTAGTGGATAGCATATCTCACCGACAATCGAATGATGCCGGGTTCGATTCCCGGGTGGTACCTCATTTTTCCTTTGTTCGTTCTCCCTCCTCATCTTGTCCGGAACGCTCTTCTACACAAGCGTCGTTCTTTACAATAAATATATATATATATATATATATAATATATAAAATAATGAAAGAATTGAGAAATACATTTAACATTAGGCCTGTAGCCTATATATGATATAAAATATATATATTTTTAACGTAAATAGAGTAAATAAGTATTTCCTCAGATCTCAAAGAAAAGTATTTCTCTTTTAAAATCGTATAATTTTGGCGTGTCTCGAAGTCGAAAAAGAAAACAAAATAGGAAGAAAATGTCCAGGAAATGAGCGAGACTTCGATATTACTCGAAAACCTCTCGAACCTCTATTGAAGACGCATTTCAACTCGTTTCTTGGAAATGCAAAAGTTCACTAGTTATTAGGACTAGTTATAAAGACTAGTTAAGACTCGTTATACCCGTAATGAGGTCTCTCTTTAAAGGTGAGAGCTTTCACTGACACGGTTTCTGCATGTGGATTCTTTTCTTTACAGTCGAGACTCGAACACGGCTGAAGTACAGTCATTTGAATATATATACAGGGTGTAACAAAAGTTCGTTCTCGTGGCGAATATATAGCCTTATATATATATTTTATATATATATATATACTGTATATATATTATATATATATATTTTTTTTGCCAACCTAATTTTCTATTGCGTGGTGAAGTTTGGTGTACGGAGTGTAGGAAGGCTGATTTGTACACAGGAGGCAAATGGTTACCACAACCAAACATACCATAATAACTTTTAGCATTTCGCAACCAATCTAAATACTTAATTCGACCGTATTGGTTATCTGGGCTACGTCGTGACTACGTGGCGACACCGCTTTCCGTTAGATCAACGAGGTTAAGCGACGTTGGGTCTGTCCAGTAGTTGGACCGGGGACCGTTTTCAGATGATGTAGCGACCCGTAGATGGTTCCCGATGCCGCGTGCGTAAAGCTGCAACCCCCCCTTCCGTCAGATGACATTTTATAGCCGAAATGTACCGACTCATTGTCTTCTAACAAATATATCTGGCAGCGAGTTCGTCATCAAGATATTCTTTAATATCACTGCCCGTTCGAATCTCTCCCCCTCATTTTTCCAACTCTTTAGATCAGTTATGGACTATTATTCCGAAATGTTCTTTCGCGCCATTTGCCGTCTCTCATAATTTTCTGTCACACTGTTTTAAGATGATGACAATTCAACAATACGGTTAAACTTGGGAAATTCAACTTTATGAACATTTTTCCCCTCTTGTTATTGGAAAAGTTAATCTATTGTCATTTTAAACATATTTGATTCATAACAAAACTTTTATACGTACCCATAAATTCTACAAATTATATAAAATTGGAGCGATGACGTTTTACTTCATTCAAGTTGAAAATTATTGAAGTGTTCATTAAAACTGGCTTAATTTATCCAATTAATGAAATGAAAACAAATTCAACTATCTGAAAAATGATTCTAAAAATGTATTGGCGTTTCGTTGATAACTGTCTATGGAGCAACTCCGATATTAATTTTGGTTCCATTTAAAGATGATAATTGTAGGATAACTGATAATAGTTTGATAGCTATTCTAAGTATTTTACTGATAATGCCGATAATTTCCAGTAAGTAATTTGATTAGATGCCAATAAGTTTGTTGAAAATATTAATATGCATATATAAGCTATTTATCAGCTTCCCTTTTTCTATGGTGTGGGCACGATGCTTGAGTTAAGGACTGAAAACAATTAAATCAATTGCATACACAAAGATAGAAAGATTATCACCGGGATTGAGGTACCACCCTAACCTTTGGGATCCAGTGTTATCTTTCATGAGATTTGAGATAAATATCTAGTGGTATGCCAGGTGAAATCGACCTCTCTATTCATACACCTCACAAACCCCATTCCTCCATTTATAACAACATAATGTAATAGAGGTTGTATACCCTCCTTCCCAATATCTCAAGTCATATGACGGAGGGGACATAAAGCTTTAAGTGGGATCCGAACCACGGGTCGCTACATCATCTAAATGCAGTGGATGATCCCCCATCTAGCTACTAGCCAGACCCAATGTCGCTTAATTTCGCTGATCGGCGGGAACTGGTGTAACGACATTTGGCACGATGGTAACCCTTCGAGTTTAGGTTTGGTAGTAAGAAATAAAACCTACTCAGGGGTTTATTTTAACAGTCGTCCAGCAGTCGTCCAGCAGTCGTCCAGCAGTCGTCCAGCAGTCGTCCAGCAGTCGTCAGGGTCGTCTCGTCGTGCGAGATTACCGAGTATTCTAAATTAACGGGCCGTTAATTTTAACTTCAGGGGTTAGATCCTGGGAGGATAAGGTCAGTGGTGTAAGTACTACTTACACCACTGACATCATCTCCCAGGATCTTGATAGTTCCTTTGGATATACTATCGGGAATTATTTCATACCTTATTAATAAGTTTAATTTTTCTATTTCCTTTGGTATTGTGAAAATAGCTCGTGTTCCTATATATGAAAATGGTCCTAAAGATGTTATGAATTAGACCAGTTTCCATCTCCTCACTAAAATTCTTTATCCCAGCATCCATGGCTACTTTACTTTCCAGTCATACTTTGACCCAAATTGGTTCATTTTCAGGAGAGCAGGATTGAGAATTCTATCTGAACATTCTTGTATGATCTCAAGGATTTCTTTCAAAGCAAGTTTAACTGAAAACGCTTCTTGGTTATTCTCTAGCGTTCGATTGGGACCATGGACAAAGAAATTCTCCTAACCCAATTTGATAATTACTATTTCCGGAGTGAAGCCTTACCTTCATTAAAATTACAATTGTTTTCAGTGTGTTTCAGTAGAAAAGAATGAATCTGGTTTCTTTCTAGTTGAAGTTGGTGTTCCTCAAGGCTCGTGTCTTGGTCTGTTAGTCATTCATTCATATATAGTCATTAGAGAACATTACAGTAATATTATTTCCTGACTACGTTTCTTCATGCTTCGACCAGTGGTCTTTATATTCCTTAGTTTGCTCTTAACATGAATTTAAATATTGTATTTAACCCTTTAACGCCGAACGTTTTTGTAGGGTTAAGTCGAAATGCGTGTATTTGAAACGGTACGTATTCGACCCAGTCGGCGTTAGAGGGTTAAATATGCGCACGCGCATTTAATTAACAAAAAATTTAAATTTAAGTTTAATTTCTTTTTAAAAAAAATCTCTCAAAGTGCGCTAGGTTCTGTCCAGCTCTCTAACGCAAGGGTTAATTGTATTCTCAACCTTTCATCTACTCAACCGGTCAACTCTGGAACAGTCTTCCTTAATCCATCTTTTCCTCTGTCTGTGACCTTCAATCTTTCAAACGCAGATTGTTCAGGCGTCTCGAAAATTTTGAAACGATTTTGTTGGCGCTCCTCTCTGGGACGGGGCATTTTTGCGGGCGCTTGCCCTTCCTGCATAAAAAAAAAAATAACCATGTTACTATAGGTTCTATCTATAAATTGGTGTAATAGGACTATTTCCAAAGAAATTAGCCGACGATCGTGTCTCATACATATAAAAATGTAGCCCAAGTTTTGCTAGTATCTGAGTTAGGAACTTGAGTCCATTAGGAATATTACACTTTAAGGCTTGAACGACAAAACAAAAACTAGGGTAAAGTATTTCTGAGCATAGAAACTTCTATTATGTATGAATGTTAAGAATAGGTAAAGTTCGGTTAGGTTAAATTTGGTTAAACTAAGTTACGTATGGTTAGATCAAATTTGGTTCGTTAGATTAGATCGTTAGATTAGATCGTTAGATTAGATCGTTAGATTAGATCGTTAGATTAGATCGTTAGATTAGATCGTTAGATTAGATCGTTAGATTAGATCGTTAGATTAAATTACGGGGCAAACACTTTCGTCGAAAAATTTTGCATTCGACAAAAATTTGTCTCCAGAATTTGTCACTTCATGCAAAATTTTTGTCTGGCTGTATCTACGGGGTGTCCCATAAATCCGGTCTCGTAGGACACCCTGTATATATATGTCTGTATCTGTATAGCTGTAAGGATAAAATAAAACCTAATAATTCAAGAATTAGGGTATAGGTCTACCAACATTTTTCCGACTTTCGTTTTAACAGGGGCGAAAAAGATATTTACTGATTTATAATGAGTAACCAACAACAGGGACTAAATCTAGCAATGTCTAAAACGACCATTAAGCGAACAGTTGTTATCGAAAATAAATTTGTATCGTAACCTGGTAGTATGATTTTCAATCTGTAATGAGATGCTATGAAATTTTTCCCACCAAATCCGTAAATTTCCTTTTAACTCGGGCTACGTCGTGGCCATGCTGTAACACCGCTTCCCGTCCATCAGCGAAGTTAAGCGACATTGGGTATGGAGTGTAGTTGGATGGAGACCGTCCTCTGCTGCGTCCAGATGATGTAGTAACCCATGGTTCATATCACGCGTAAGACTGCAGGTACCCTCCGTCACATAACCTATGCTGTTACAAAGGTTACATATCCCTACAAACACGCACCCACTTAACTCTATGTTCTTGTTTTCACACTGAGTCTGCACGTGTCGGGACGTATTTTGAGCAGAAGTTCAACTGCACTTTATTTTGGCGTTAAAAGTTTTTGGCCACAGTCCAGGATCTTCAGAAACAGTCAGGTTCTTTTCTCTCCGTTTCTTCCTCTTTTAGATCTGCATTTTCTTTACATGATAGTTCTTCTACTGTCTCTAACTCAATATCTTCATCTTGTCTTTCAGTCTTCTTACCCCCCAAAAATTTGTCAGTTCCCGATAACATTTTTACTGATCTTGTTGCAATTTCCACTTTCTACCTTCAGTCGTGAGGCAACTGTGGGCGGATATGATCACTGCTGTCGCGTCGCGTGTCAGTGGTAACAAACTGAATCTAATAATTAAAATTACGATTTGAATATAACTCTGATATTAGTTGATATTAGGTTTAAAATGAAAGGTGAAGTAATTGAGGAAGTACAAGAGTTTAAGTATTTGGGTCAAACTGTTACCAGCTCCTTGAGTCATGACTCGGATATAAGAAAATAATCTCAAAGCCTTTGAGCTAAAGCGAATATGACTATACGGAACTTTTGGTTCTGGACAAGTGCAGCTAAAGACACGCTTTCGTACTTTCTGCAGTAATATATATGGACAGCAACTCTGAGTGAATTATAAAAAAGGTTCTGGCAGAACCCTAAATTTGCTGTACAACAGGTCTTTTAGACTCTTACATAAATTATCCCCGAGATGCTCAACTTTGCAAATGTTTGCTACCCGCAATGTCCCGAGCTTCCCGGAGGTAACAAGACGCGCTCAACACATTCTAATGCAAAGAATTAAAAAATCAACCAACCCGATCATCCAAGCTATCCATGAGTCCTGCCATTTATCCTCTAAGCTATCGACTTCTTGGTACGAAAACGTCTGTCTGTAGCTCCACTTAACTTCGACAGTGCAGTATTATTTCTAATCAATTGTATATATTTCTATCCTTAGTATATGAACTGTCATTGTATTAATAATATTTGTCATATGGACTATAGTCTGCCAATAAACATTTTCATAACTCGATAAGTACTCTACAATTTAACTTTGAATTTAAAGTAATCATTAACACCCCTCCGCCGTGTAGATAAATAGGATTAAAAAAAAAAGGGAGGGGAGGGGCATATATAAGCCATTTCTTCTACAACTTAACTTTTTCGCCATTTTTTCATGTCTCAATTAGGAGATGCATGACCGATAATGTTTCAGTATTCACGCGGTTAAGTTGGCCAATACACCTTTTTGAAAGTACAGGGAGGGAGCACGTAACCCAATTTTGCCCCCTGCAGATTATATATATATATATTTATATATATATATAATATATATATATATATATACATACACACACACACAGGGTGTCCCATAAGTCCGGCATCATAGGAAAAAAAATAAAAAAAGGCAAAACAAAAGCTTTTATTTACAAAACGTGCTCAATATGTCCACCATTGTTTTCAATACACATTCAGACGTGATACCCAGTCAGCAAGCACACGGTGAATGATGTCAGGAGTAATGGTGTTACATACCCCAATAATGCGCTGCCGCAAATGTTCAACACTCCTAATTTTCTCTGCGTATACCAGCGCTTTCAAGTGGCCCCAGAGATAAAAATCTGAGTAGAATTATCTGGATTCGTTCTTCCTTGCTCATAGACATTATGGCCTGTAGAAAGAGAAAAATATGAATTATGGTTTGTAGAAATAGAAAAATATTAATTTCTCCTATGATGCCGGACTTATGGGACACCCTATATATATATATATATATATATATATATATATATATATATATTATATATATATATAATGAAGGAATTATAAAAGTAATATCTAGAAAAAATATATGTAGAATAATAATTAGAATTTCATCTCTTTTAATGAATACATTGACCCCCAGTTGACAGCTTCCGCCCGTATTGTTTATTCTGATGGTCATGCTTGTCAATATGTAGGTTTTTTTAATCTAGGCGCCTCGGTGGTGTGGTGGTTAGCACCGAGATCCGGTGACGGCAGGCGGCGCGCAGCAAAACCTAGCTGTTCACCCTTACACACAATGAAGTTGTTTGGTAGATAAATGGGTACTCTTGGTAGCCCAGTGGTTAAGACGCTGTGCTGCTGGTGGGGCGTGGTTCGGATCCCACGTTGTGTTCTTTCTCAAGTACGGTGACGAAAATTGGACATCGTACTCGAGGCAAGGAGGACAGGACCTTTTTTTCTAGTCCCCCTTCCACACTTCGTTTCTCAAAAGCTTGTGTTTTTAATAAATATATTTTATTGTGAAAAAAAAAGTCGAGCTTTACTGTAGGTCTAAGGTGGATTGACAAACTTGATCTTCGTCAGAATGAACAATTCGGGCGGAAGCCAGATCAAGGTAGTGATATTTAGCATATTATTTGTCTAAGGAAAAATTTCGTAATAATTGAAGGGTTGCCCATAAATCGCTCTATAGTTGTTGGACCTTTCCGCCAATTGATGAAACGTATTTATTGCGAGGTTCGACAATTTGAAAAAAAATGGCTAGCGTTTGTTGGTTGTGGCCTATCAGCATACGTGAAAGTGGGGCACTGTTTCGGTGCACCTACGGTAAGCCCATCTTCAAAGAGAGTAGGCCAGTTTCGCGTGTTACTCGCTGCCCTGTTCCACTTTTAACCTGAATTCTCTCTCTAACAAATATATTTAGTACGGGTAATAAACAAAAAAAAAATTATAATCTTATAAATGTTTAGTTGGAATTTTAAAAATTCCCGTTAAGATGCCGGGATGTTTGGATCAATTATTCGAATTAAATAAATTAATAAACACTGGAATTCCCGTGAAAATCTCGGGACAGTTCGATTAACTGTTTACGGTGAATTGATTAAACTGTGTATGAAATTCTCGTGAGGATCCCCGAATGGAAGGATTAATACACCACTCTTTGTCCTCTAACTAAGGTCTATCGCATATCACATTTTTACGATAGACAATCACGGCTCTGAACTACTACTACTACTACTACTACTACTACTACTACTACTACTACTCTCAAACGTTTATCTTCAACTGTCGGTCGGTTTCTTCCAGTCCGCTCTCTCGCCTCCGTCATGCTCACAACTTTCCATCACTGATCTCATTGGATGCGAATATATTGCGATGTTTTCCTCCTGAACCTGGAACTATGCAGAACTTGGAAACGCTCTTTCCTAAAATGTTTACTACGTCCAACTTGTACATTACTTAACTAACTTATTTGGTCTATTTAACCGCATTAAATCCTATCATTATGTCTATTTAGTGCTATTTCTAAACTAGTTATGAATGCATGATTAGATGAAATGGAAGGCGTTATGTCACGTGACTATTATTTTTACTTGTGTTATATGAAGATGATGATAGGTATGAACGCGACGAGACATGTTTTTTTGGCTTCGTACCAAAATTCGTGTAATCCTCTGAGGCCTATTTCCTAACTTCATAATCTGTTTATTAAACCTAACCTACGTTTTTCCCAATTAAGTATTGTAGACTTTATTATTTCGTATTTATTAATAAATCCAAGTTTTAGATATTTTCAAAAATATAATTTTTTATCTAAATTATTATAAAAATATTTAACTACGATAATATTTATGGAAAATTATTTAAAAGAAGGTATTATTTTTAGATATATTTAAATATTAAAGTATTTTGTGTGTTCTATGCCATGGCGTCCTTGGCGTAATGGGTAATCCGCTGAGAGTTTGTCAGTCTGGTAAAATTATGAAAAGAAATTATAAAGTTAATCTCGTTAATTACTTCATGAAATTTAAATTACAATATATAATTTATTATTATATATAAATATATACATGGTGTAACAAAATTCCGTTCTCATAGGGAAATAAGTTATAAGAGAATTGAAGGAGAAAATAGTTTTAACTATGTTACAAACAATACAATCCACTTACTAACTAACCCAGTACATGCTCGTCGCTCCGGTAACGATAATTGTGGCGATTCACTGTTCCATTCAAATGAAAAAGAGCTTCGTCCTAAATAAAATATCGGAAAAGATTTCCCTATGAGAACGCACTTTTGTTACACCCTGTATATGTTACAGGGAATCTGTGTAAGTAAGGATTTCAGGAAATCCCTAAAATGTTTAGGGATTTCATGCAAGGTTAAGTCGTGATATTTAAGTTAATTTTAACAAAAATATCACGACTTAGCCTAACCAATCGTCAAGGACGTACAGTTGACCTAACCGGGCTTTCAATAATTTTCCCGTAGGCTTAACGAAAATATTACGACTTAACCTTACATGAAATCCCTGAACATTTTAGGGATTTCATGAAATCCCTAGTTACACAGATTCCCTGTAACACACACACACACACACACACACACACACACACACCCACACCCACACACACCACCTTTTTTTTACATTGCATGACTTAATATGTCGTGTATAATTTATTTTTGTTTAAAATTTACTAGGGTGCGTTCATTTATGGGGGGCATTGAAATACTTTTAAAACCTTTTTTCTCGAGAGTTCATTGCAGTTAAGCTAAAAGTTCAGTTTTTACGAAGAAGAGTTGAAGGAATTCGGAAGTAGAGAGTACATTTATCATTCTTGAACACTGACTCGCTGAAGTTTGTGAGGAAGTTTGCGCAATTGAGACTTTATTTGCGTGCTTCAAGATCCCAACTTTGTGGCGCTCAGTTTCGGATAGCCAATTGTAATTCTTGGTTCAAACGCCATTAAAAGGATATTGTTTCATTCATGAAAAAGTCTTCAGCGCGTATAATAAGCATTGTCACTTTCCGAAACGAAGATGTTCGGATGTGTTTGAATGAAACGTTAACGAAGGAATATGGAAAAGAAAGTTGAAGAGAAGGAGGAGGTTTAGCTAATTTGCAAAATTTATAACACAAGTTGGTTCTCATTAAGAATTATTATTATTATTAAAGAAAATTAATTTCGTGTAGATTGCCGCTTCCTTTAAATAAAAAATACTTTTACTTAACCCTTTGAGGACGACTGGTACAAATTGGTAACGCTTCATATACACGCATTCATAACTTAACTGTACAAAACATTCCGGCCTTAAAGGGTTAAGTTCATACAAATCTGTGTTAATTTGTGTATACTTTTGAATTATTTCAATAATGGTGCCAAATTACTGTCTGTAAGTGCCATGCGCCATTGCCACACGGAGAGAAATATTATTATTAAAAACGACAAAACACGTTTAGTTGACAGCTTTTTGTTGGAATCCAATAAATTAATATTTAAAATATAATTACTGCTTTATTTAGAATTGTCGTATATGTATTTTGTTGGCTTTATTTCAATATAACAAAGAAAAATAGTTTCTTCAAAACAAAACAAATTTAATTAACCATTTTTGTTTGGATCAAATAATAAAGTGGTCAAAGTATAATAATATTTATTAATTAGTTACCAAAGATATTTTTCATTTCACTTTTTAATGTAGAATTCATTTTGAAAAATCTGTAACCAATTATTTGCCAACAACCCACGCATTCAAAAAAAAAAAAAAAATTGATGAACTTCATATAAATAATACTTCACATAACCGGATTTTTCCAGTTTGAACCTCCCCTCCTTGTATAAAACCGCTTTCAAAAGCCCTTGTATAAAACTGATCGTTAACGCGGTTTTGAAAATTGCGTCTGACAGTGATGTGCGTCGTAAACAGAGAGCTGTTATCGAGTTCTTAACCGCAGAGAAGGAAACAGTTGGAAATATTCACAAAGGTCTACAAAACGTTTACGGAGATGATGCTGTTGATCGAAGCACAGTTGAACGCTGGTCTAAACGTGCGAGATCATCGGAGAGAGGGAGAGCCAGCCTCGATGATGAGCCACGCAGCGGTCGCCCGGCATCGGCTGTCGCATCTCACACTTGCAATGTGTTAACATCATCATTCGATCAAATCGGCGCGTCACATACAAAGAGCTATTACTGGAGCTAGGAATTAGTGAAGGAAGTGTGAATACGATAATTCAGCAACTGGGATACTCAAAAGTGTGTTCACGGTTTGTTCCTCGCCAACTGACAAGATTACAAAGCTCAAGAAAAGAAATTGCTTCCGAGTCGTTCGTTCGATACGAGACAGAAGGGGATGACTTCTTTTCACGAATTGTGACTGGGGATGAGGTTTGGGTACACCACTTTGAACCTGAAACAAAACGCTAGTCCATGGAGTGGCATTACGCAAACTCCTTACGCAAGAAAAAGTTCAAAATGGCTCCCTCTGCAGGAAGGGTTATGGCCACCATCTTCTGGGACATGAAAGGGGTGATTCTGGTGGACATTATGAAGAAAGGACAAACAATCAACTCGGAGGCATATATTGCTACTCAACAGAGACTCCAGAGACGTATAAAGCGAGTTCGACCGGAGAAAAAACTGGAAGACGTCCTTCTTTTGCACGATAACGCAAGACCACACAACAGTTTGCAAACGAGAGGGGCCATCACAAAAATGCGCTTGACTGTGTTACCCCACCCTCCATACAGCCCGGATCTGGCACCTTCAGACTTCCATTTTTTGGGCCAATGAAGGATGCTATTCGTGGAAGAAAGTTTCAGAGTGACGATGAGGTTGTTGAGGAGGTTAAGAGGTGGCTCCAGCGGAACCCAGCGGACTTTTACCATCAAGGAATAAAGGCCCTTGTTTCGAGGTGGAGGAAAGCCGTAGGAAAGGATGGAGACTATGTGGAAAAATAAAAACTTGTAGGAAAGGTATGTAACTACTTGTGTACAGAATTTCTGGAACTTACGAGGAAACTTGGAAAGAAAAAAAAAAGGTGGGGCAAATAAATTAAGTGGCCCTCGTAGATTTATTGAATCGCTATATTTAGAATTGTGCTGCTTTCCCTTTTCCTTATGTAAAGTTGACGGATCAATGAAAGAAAGCCACCCCCAGCCTCCTTTAGTTATCTTTATAAGGCGAACTAACGAAAATATCACGACCTTACCTAACCAATCGTTAGGTCAACTGTACGCCCTTGACGATTGGTTAGGTTAGGTTAGGTTAGGTTATATTTTCGTTAGTTAGCCTTATAAAGGTAACTAAAGAAGGCTGTGGGTGGCTTTCTTTCATTGATCCAAGTTGACACACATTCTGGCATTCTATTGATGAACTTTGCCATTTATTCTTGAAGACAATCATCGTAGTGTTTTACTTTTGTTAACCCTCTGCATATATGTATACATGCACCCGTCTATAAAGGGTTGAAATAGGTGGTTTTCAGTTTTTTTTTTCTTTAAAATCAAGTTTTTAACTACTACTACTACTACTACTACTTTTGGCGTAACGAGTAAAACACGCTGTACGTTGTGTGAATAATCTCGGTGAAAGCGGTTCGAATCCGATTAAGGTAAAATGTTTTCACGTTTTTTTGTATATACGTTACAGGGAATCTGTGTCACTAGGGATTTCATGAAATCCCTAAAATATTGAAGGCTTTTATAAAAAAAATAGAAATTAGACATTTTGGTAATTCGAAAATGAAAATTTTTGTTTAATTTAAACAAATTGTATTTTAAAACAAATGTACCCAGATTTTGCCGTATCAACTAAATATTTTTGTTTACTGTAGCAAATTATCATCAACAAAACTTCATTTTGTAACACGAAACAAAATTTTGGGTATCTAAAAATAAAACCGAAATTTTGTTAGTTTGTTTTAGTTTGAGTACAAAATATTGTACTTTTCTCTATGCAAAAGCTAATTCTAATTACCTAATATTTGGCATTTCAATGGATATAGTCAATGGTGTAGTGCTAAATAAAGAAGTGAGGGAACGCATTTTGAAAGTGTTACTTAGATGCGGGGGGGACAATGGCGAGCGCGGCGAGCCCATACAGCTGGGGATCCGGGGGCACTGTAAGCCCCCCGGGAAATCTTTTGAAATCTGACCAATTTCAGGAATATTTTGAGGTCATATGCACTGGATATTAGGATATATTCCAAGGTTGAAGATGCAGTATTTCCAGTGTCATTAGATATACGACATCCAGTACGATCAATAAAAATAGCTAACAACTGGAATGATTAACTAAAAAAAAGTTAACAACTGGTACGCCGTGGTGACTGTTTCACCAGATCTTTATAGGCTAGCATTGCCTCAGTCGAAGCTAAAAGAAATGAAACAGTTAATGATTCTTTCTCATATTTCTTCTAGGGGTGGGAATTAAAATTTCATGTCGGTAGAGATTTGTAAGTTCGGATTTATTTGAAATAGTGAGGGAACGCCGTTCCCACGCGTTCCCACAGCACTACACCACTGGATATAGTCACGTTTAAAATTCTGTCCCCTTTATACTCGAAATTCTACTTGCATTCTCTCTCTCTCCATTGTGTTTTGACCAAGGAGGCCTTTCAAATTACTATTATTATTGCTATTGCTATCACTTATTATTATTGCTATTGCTATCACTTACTATTATTGCTTTTGCGATCACTTACTATTATTAGTGCTATTGCGATCACTTACTATTATTAGTGCTATTGCGATCACTTATTATTATTATTAGTGCTATTGCGATCACTTATTATTATTATTACTAGTGCTATTGCGAGCACTTATTATTATTATTACTAGTGTTATTGCGATCACTTATTATTATTATTGCTAGTGCTATTGCGATCACTTATTATTATTATTATTGCTAGTGCTATTGCGATCACTTATTATTATTATTATTGCTAGTGCTATTGCGATCACTTATTATTATTATTGCTAGTGCTATTGCGATCACTTATTATTATTATTGCTAGTGCTATTGCGATCACTTATTATTATTATTGCTAGTGCTATTGCGATCACTTATTATTATTATTGCTAGTGCTATTGCGATCACTTATTATTGCTAGTGCTATTGCGATCACTTATTATTATTATTGCTAGTGCTATTGCGATCACTATATTATTATTGCTAGTGCTATTGCGATCACTTATTATTATTGCTAGTGCTATTGCGATCACTTATTATTATTATTGCTAGTGCTATTGCGATCACTTATTATTATTATTGCTAGTGCTATTGCGATCACTTATTATTATTATTGCTAGTGCTATTGCGATCACTTATTATTATTATTGCTAGTGCTATTGCGATCACTTATTATTATTATTGCTAGTGCTATTGCGATCACTTATTATTATTATTGCTAGTGCTATTGCGATCACTTATTATTATTATTGCTAGTGCTATTGCGATCATTTATTATTATTATTGCTAGTGCTATTGCGATCACTGATTATTATTATTGCTAGTGCTATTGCGATCACATATTATTATTATTGCTAGTGCTATTGCGATCACTGATTATTATTATTGCTAGTGCTATTGCGATCACATTATTATTATTATTGCTAGTGCTATTGCGATCACTTATTATTATTATTGCTAGTGCTATTGCGATCACTTATTATTATTATTGCTAGTGGGATCACTTATTATTATTATTGCTATTGCGATCACTTATTATTATTATTGCTATTGCGATCACTTATTATTATTATTGCTAGTGCTATTGCGATCACTTATTATTATTGCTAGTGCTATTGCGATCACTTATTATTATTATTGCTAGTGCTATTGCGATCACTTATTATTATTATTGCTAGTGCTATTGCGATCACTTATTATTATTGCTAGTGCTATTGCGATCATATTATTATTATTGCTAGTGCTATTGCGATCACTGATTATTATTATTGCTAGTGCTATTGCGATCATATATTATTATTATTGCTAGTGCTATTGCGATCACATTAATTATTATTGCTAGTGCTATTGCGATCACTTATTATTATTATTGCTATTGCGATCACTTATTATTATTGCTAGTGCGATCACTTATTTATTATTGCTAGTGCTATTGCGATCACTTATTATTATTATGCTAGTGCTATTGCGATCACTTATTATTATTAGTGCTATTGCGATCACTTATTATTATTATTGCTAGTGCTATTGCGATCACTTATTTATTATTATTGCTAGTGCTATTGCGATCACTTATTATTATTATGCTAGTATTGCGATCACTTATTATTATTGCTAGTGCTATTGCGATCACTTATTTATTATTATTGCTAGTGCTATTGCGATCACTTATTATTATTATTGCTAGTGCTATTGCGATCACTTATTATTATTATTGCTAGTGCTATTGCGATCACTTATTTATTATTGCTAGTGCTATTGCGATCACTTATTATTATTGCTAGTGCTATTGCGATCACTGATTATTATTATTGCTAGTTGCTATTGCGATCATGATTACACTAGGCAACAAATTTCAACTTTTTTTTTGTTACAGACACGTGAACTACTGATTCCTACTAAAGCGGTGATGCTGATTTCAGATCTGATATCAAAATTTCTCTATCACGTCCAGATTTTGTGTAACCGAAAACCCCTATTTTTCATTTTTTTCTCACCCGCTTCTATTACGAAAGCCGTCTAAGCTACTTTTCCGTGCCACGTTTTATGTTAAGCATACTTAAATAATTAGTGAACAGGGATGTCTTTCCTCCTTTATTCTGGCTTAAGACAGACAGCGGAATTCCGCTGGAGGAGTTACCACCCTGCGCCCAACCATCCACCCAAAGCGCGTTAGTATTTTGTTGTTACTACTGAAAGGCAAATTCCTGTTCTTAAGTGAAACTTGGTGTGTCCTCTTCCTTTGTCGCTTGTAGGATGACGAGCTCTCCTTCTGCAGGAACCAACAATAATCTCCCATCATATTTGGGTTGAAATTACCTTGGTATCTGTTTTCCATAACTGAGATCTATTGGTGGAAGCGCTCACCATGCTCGTCACTTACAGCCCCAAGGTTGGCCGGGAAGAAGTCAAGATGAGAATGTAAAAATGAATTTTCAAAGACATTCTGCATCCCATTATTTCATAAGATTTAAGCATGTTTTCTACGAGTTTTACGGTGGTTTTCAGCTTGTGGTTTCCAAGAAAATTTTTGACAACTTCAACGAAAGATGTCCATGCTCCTAGTTCATTCTCATTTAGGTTAGATGGAAACGATGAGTCGTGGATGACACTGCGGATCTGTGGTCCAGTGAAACTCCAGCTTCTAGCTTAGCATCTGTCAATATTCCTTTGAATTTATCCTTTAAATATTGGAAACCACTACTTGATGATCCATACCCTTCACGAAATTTTCATAGGCCAAGTTTAATGTGAAGTGGTGGAAGATGTACTTTCTGAGGGTCAATAAGTGCTGGGTGTTTCACATTGTATTTACCAACAACATTTTCAGTTCTAGATGGCCAATCATGTTTTTTGTAATGGTTCTTGTCATCTCTGCTGTTCCATAGACACAAAAGCACATATGCTTTGTGTAGCCCAACTGTAACCCAAGAAGTAATGATACAACTTTAAGGTCGCCACAAATATTCCATGTGTGGTCCTTATATTTGATGAGTCTTAGCAGCAGTTTCATCGATTCATAAGTCTCATTAAGGCAGTGGCATGTGCTACAGGTATGAAGGTTTTTCATTGCCGTTGTGCAGTAATACAGCTTTAAGGCTAGCTTTACTAGAGTCAATGAACAGTCTCCATTCTTTTGGATCATAGCGACAGCCAATCCCTTGCATCAGACCACTGATATCGTGGCAGAAACAAACGTTTTCTTCCTGTAAGTAAAATGATGAAAACTGCAAATGGCGATGGCGGAAATGGGAAACTTTGGTGTTTGGTTGGAGAAGATTAAATTCTTGAAGTCTTGAACCAAGCAACTCTGCCTTTTCTTTTGGTAATTCCAAATCGCGCACTAAGTCATTTAACTCCGCTTGACTTAACAAATGTGGGGAAATATTTGCATCTGGAACATATATGCCATCTTTCCCTGTTCTATATCACTAGCAGAATCTTCAGATGAACTGCTGTCTGTTATCGTTGCTGGTGGAACTGGTGGTGGATTTGTTTCATCATGTGGTACTGGTTTCATTGCTGATTCGCAGTTTGGGTACGTGATCTTTGATTTGTTTTTCTTTGTGAAACCAGCAATCTTTGTCAAACAAAAATAACAATCATTGAAGTGATTTTTCGGCTCACGCCAAACCATGGGGACTGAGAACGGCATAGCTTTTTTTTACCATTCATCCAAGCTATTAACATTGCATTGCACTGTGCACAGCAAATATGTGGTGCGCAGTCCCTCTGTTGGTCTCCTAACTTACAGTCAAAATAACACTTGTAGGCAAGTTTAATCTTTGTTGTTATGTTTCTACGTTGTGGCTTAGGTGTATATTGTCCACAGACAAAGCAGAAGTTGTCTGGGTGATTTACACAAGCACGTCTATTTGATGCCATTTTGAATTACCATACAATATCTGAAAAAACGTAGAAAGTAATTATTACGATGTGCAAAATAAAAAATACACACCGTAGTACAAAACAAATACTATAAAAACACACAAGTCACCACAAACTGTCACTTGCTCGTCAGCAGAGAGCTTCAACAACCGTTCTGCTTGACTGTCACGTAGCGACTGACCGTTGGGCCGTTGCCCGTTACTATGCTCTTGACTCAGTGTTGCCAACTCGGGATAAATTTTATTTATCAAAATTGTTCGAATTTGTATATAGTTGGCAAAAAAAATTGCTTTAACCTTGAAAAGCAAGTTTCATATTACTGGCATTAAGCCGATTAAAACCAAAATCTGGACGCGGTAGAAAATTTTACTAAAAGTGATTTGCATTTTACACAAAATCTAGACGTGATAGAAAAAATCTAATTATAGATTTGAAATCAGCATACCGAAATTAGCTAGGAGCACCTATTTGGTCTTCTGTAACAAAATCTTTGTTGCCTAGTGTTATTATTATTGCTAGTGCTATTGCGATCACTTATTATTATTAGTGCTATTGCGATCACTTATTATTATTATTGCTAGTGCTATTGCGATCACTTATTATTATTATTGCTAGTGCTATTGCGATCACTTATTATTATTATTGCTAGTGCTATTGCGATCACTTATTATTATTATTGCTAGTGCTATTGCGATCACTTATTATTATTATTGCTAGTGCGATCACTTATTATTATTATTGCTAGTGCGATCACTTATTATTATTATTGCTATTGCGATCACTTATTATTATTATTGCTATTGCGATCACTTATTATTATTATTGCTAGTGCTATTGCGATCACTTATTATTATTATTGCTAGTGCTATTGCGATCACTTATTATTATTATTGCTAGTGCTATTGCGATCACTTATTATTATTAGTGCTATTGCGATCACTTATTATTATTATTGCTAGTGCTATTGCGATCACTTATTATTATTATTGCTAGTGCTATTGCGATCACTTATTATTATTATTGCTAGTGCTATTGCGATCACATTATTATTATTATTGCTAGTGCTATTGCGATCACTTATTATTATTATTGCTATTGCGATCACTTATTATTATTATTGCTATTGCGATCACTTATTATTATTATTGCTATTGCGATCACTTATTATTATTATTGCTAGTGCGATCACTTATTATTATTATTGCTAGTGCGATCACTTATTATTGCTAGTGCGATCACTTATTATTGCTAGTGCGATCACTTATTATTATTATTGCTAGTGCTATTGCGATCACTTATTATTATTAGTGCTATTGCGATCACTTATTATTATTAGTGCTATTGCGATCACTTATTATTATTAGTGCTATTGCGATCACTTATTATTATTATTGCTAGTGCTATTGCGATCACTTATTATTATTATTGCTAGTGCTATTGCGATCACTTATTATTATTATTGCTAGTGCTATTGCGATCACTTATTATTATTATTGCTAGTGCTATTGCGATCACTTATTATTATTATTGCTAGTGCTATTGCGATCACTTATTATTATTATTGCTAGTGCTATTGCGATCACTTATTATTATTATTGCTAGTGCTATTGCGATCACTTATTATTATTATTGCTAGTGCTATTGCGATCACATTATTATTATTATTGCTAGTGCTATTGCGATCACTTATTATTATTATTGCTATTGCGATCACTTATTATTATTATTGCTATTGCGATCACTTATTATTATTATTGCTAGTGCGATCACTTATTATTATTATTGCTAGTGCGATCACTTATTATTATTATTGCTAGTGCGATCACTTATTATTATTATTGCTAGTGCGATCACTTATTATTATTATTGCTAGTGCGATCACTTATTATTATTGCTATTGCGATCACATTATTATTGCTATTGCGATCACTTATTATTATTATTATTGCTATTGCGATCACTTATTGCTATTGCGATCACTTATTGCTATTGCGATCACTTATTGCTATTGCGATCACTTATTATTATTATTGCTATTGCGATCACTTATTATTGCTATTGCGATCACTTATTATTATTATTGCTATTGCGATCACTTATTATTATTGCTATTGCGATCACTTATTATTATTATTATTGCTAGTGCTATTGCGATCACTTATTATTATTATTATTGCTAGTGCTATTGCGATCACTTATTATTATTATTATTGCTAGTGCTATTGCGATCACTTATTATTATTATTATTGCTAGTGCTATTGCGATCACTTATTATTATTATTATTGCTAGTGCTATTGCGATCACTTATCACTTATTATTATTATTATTGCTAGTGCTATTGCGATCACTTATTATTATTATTGCTAGTGCTATTGCGATCACATTATTATTATTATTATTGCTAGTGCTATTGCGATCACCTTATTATTATTATTATTGCTAGTGCTATTGCGATCACCTTATTATTATTGCTAGTGCTATTGCGATCACATTATTATTATTATTATTGCTAGTGCTATTGCGATCACATTATTATTATTGCTAGTGCGATCACTTATTATTATTATTGCTAGTGCGATCACTTATTATTATTATTGCTAGTGCGATCACTTATTATTATTATTGCTAGTGCGATCACTTATTATTATTATTGCTAGTGCGATCACTTATTATTATTATTGCTAGTGCGATCACTTATTATTATTGCTAGTGCGATCACTTATTATTGCTAGTGCGATCACTTATTATTATTATTGCTAGTGCGATCACTTATTATTATTATTGCTATTGCGATCACATATTATTATTGCTAGTGCGATCACTTATTATTATTACTGCTATTGCGATCACATTATTATTGCTATTGCGATCACATTATTATTGCTATTGCGATCACTTATTATTATTATTATTGCTATTGCGATCACTTATTATTAGTGCTATTGCGATCACTTATTATTATTAGTGCTGTTGCGATCACTTATTATTATTAGTGCTGTTGCGATCACTTATTATTATTAGTGCTGTTGCGATCACTTATTATTATTAGTGCTGTTGCGATCACTTATTATTATTAGTGCTGTTGCGATCACTTATTATTATTAGTGCTGTTGCGATCACTTATTATTATTAGTGCTGTTGCGATCACTTATTATTATTAGTGCTGTTGCGATCACTTATTATTATTAGTGCTGTTGCGATCACATTATTATTATTATTAGTGATGTTGCGATCACATTATTATTATTATTAGTGATGTTGCGATCACTTATTATTATTATTATTAGTGCTGTTGCGATCACATTATTATTATTATTATTAGTGCTGTTGCGATCACATTATTATTATTATTAGTGCTGTTGCGATCACTTATTTTTATTATAATTAGTGCTATTGCGATCACTTATTTTTATTATTATTAGTGCTATTGCGATCACTTATCTTTATTATTATTATTAGTGCTATTGCGATCACTTTTATTATTAGTGCTATTGCGATCACTTATTATTATTATTAGTGCTATTGCGATCACTTATTATTAGTGCTATTGCGATCACTTATTATTAGTGCTATTGCGATCACTTATTATTAGTGCTATTGCGATCACTTATTATTAGTGCTATTGCGATCACTTATTATTAGTGCTATTGCGATCACTTATTATTAGTGCTATTGCTATCACTTATTATTAGTGCTATTGCGATCACTTATTATTAGTGCTATTGCGATCACTTATTATTAGTGCTATTGCGATCACTTATTATTAGTGCTATTGCGATCACTTATTATTAGTGCTATTGCGATCACATTATTATTAGTGCTATTGCGATCACATTATTATTATTATTAGTGCTATTGCGATCACATTATTATTATTATTAGTGCTGTTGCGATCACTTATTATTATTATTATTAGTGCTGTTGCGATCACTTATTATTATTATTATTAGTGCTGTTGCGATCACTTATTATTATTATTATTAGTGCTGTTGCGATCACTTATTATTATTATTATTATTAGTGCTGTTGCGATCACTTATTATTATTAGTGCTGTTGCGATCACTTATTATTATTATTAGTGCTGTTGCGATCACTTATTATTATTATTAGTGCTGTTGCGATCACTTATTATTATTATTAGTGCTGTTGCGATCACTTATTATTATTATTAGTGCTGTTGCGATCACTTATTATTATTATTAGTGCTGTTGCGATCACTTATTATTATTATTAGTGCTGTTGCGATCACTTATTATTATTATTAGTGCTGTTGCGATCACTTATTATTATTATTATTATTATTATTAGTGCTATTGCGATCACTTATTATTATTATTATTATTATTATTAGTGCTATTGCGATCACTTATTATTATTATTATTATTATTATTAGTGCTATTGCGATCACTTATTATTATTATTATTATTTGTGCTATTGCGATCACTTATTATTATTATTATTATTTGTGCTATTGCGATCACTTATTATTATTATTATTAGTGCTATTGCGATCACTTTATTATTATTATTAGTAGTAGTGCTATTGCGATCGCTTATTATTATTATTATTATTAGTGCTATTGCGATCGCTTATTATTATTATTAGTGCTATTGCGATCGCTTGTTGCTATTGACTGTATTCTCTTTTAACGAACGAAATATTCAATAAATATAGTGATAGAAGCCTAAAATAGAGAAAATGGGAAAAAAATTATTGTTGGGGGGGGGATAATCTTTGGCAAAGTTTGCAGTTACTGTTTTTCGAAACTTTGAGAATTTAATGGAACGCTTTTTTTTGAAACGTCAGTAGTTATTTTTCTTTCAGTAAATAATTTCAAAACTGTTTTAATTAAAGGAGATATTTTCAATATAGGAGGTTTTTATTTTAAATGCAACAAACAAACAAACAGACACAGACACACACAGACACACACACACAGACACACACACACACACACGCACAGCTCGGAATTTCCGTATCTCTGGTATATTACCCATACTTATTTTTAGAGTATGAAATATCTTCTCGCATACAAACTTAACGTAAATTTTATCTAACCGGGTATTCTCTTCAAACCCGAGAACTCCGCCTTCCTTTCCAGTCTTCCAGCATCTTGGTTTGATTTAGGGTTAAAATAACATAACTTAATCCAGTCTGACCTAAGTTTAATTGACCTAAGCTTAACTTACAATAAGCTTAATTTGTCTAACGTTACTGGACTTAATCTAGGCTTATTTTATCGAACCAAACCTTATACCCTATCGAACTTTAGGTGTGTAGTCAAAGGTTTTATTAATAAATCAATTATTTGGGGTCAAATCTTCCAAAGATGTGAAAACGAGAGTCGTCAGAAGTGGAGTTGAGATATTTGAAACCGGAGTAAGTTTAGTTTTTGGTTTGAGATACGAATTTTTTTTTTTTTTTTTTTTTTCCCCCAAGCCAAGGCTTCAGGGTTGAGAGGTCTTGGCCAAAAGTTTGAAAGGTACAGACGTCATGTCTTTTATTAGTATTATTATTATTATTATTTTGTGAAAAGACTTACGAAATTGACTGTTTCCTTTGCAATTAA
>JAJOZX010011310.1:67500-92500 GCA_023014485.1 Bathynomus jamesi
TTTCTACAGGCCATAATGTCTGTGAGCAAGGAAGAACGAATCCAGATAATTCTACTCATAGGAAATCGGAGTCAAAGAGAGGCCGCTGCTGAATTTAAGACTGCATCCAGACCGCGAGCCAATAACACAGAGTTGTGTTAACAGACTTGTTGCAAAGTTTAAGGAAACAGGATCCATAGAAGATAAACCACGCAGTGGACCTTCAAGGAGGTCCACTGACGATGATAGAGCGACTGCTATCCTGGCTCATTTTAACAGAAGTCCCAATAAGGCTCTTCGGCGATTGTCCGCCGAGACAGGAGTGTCGAAAAGTAGTATCCATCGCATTCTTCAGGCTCACAAATGGCTCCATATAAACTTCAGATCCTACAGAAATTAGCGATGATGATGATCCCGACCGGCGGATGGAATTTTGTGAATGGGCAACGGAACAATATGCTTGGGATGACAATTTCCCGTCCACCTTTCTGTTCAGTGACGAGGCTGTTTTTTTTGGAAATGGTAAGGTAAATCGACAGAGCACCCGCTACTGGTCTCAAAACAACCCTCACTGATATACCTCTTCAAAGGAACAAGGTACATCTCGGGTGATGGTATGGTGTGGCATTTGGAAGGATCGCATCATAGGCCCCCTCTTTTTCGATGAACATGTCACTGGGGGCACCTACCTACGTATGCTCAAGGAAGAAGCATTTCCCAGTGTCTTGAACGAAGAAGGAAATTTCCCAACATGGTTCCAGCAAAACAGCGCTCCTGCACATTACGGCACCCAAGTAAGGGAATACCTGTACCAACAATTCCCTGGTCATTGGATAGGACGTCGAGGGCCTGTGGAATGGCCAGCTAGAAGCCCGGATCTCACGCCACTAGATTTTTATCTCTGGGGCCACTTGAAAGCGCTGGTATACGCAGAGAAAATTAGGAGTGTTGAACATTTGCGGCAGCGCATTATTGGGGCATGTAACACCATTACTCCTGACATCATTCGCCGTGTGCTTGCTGACTTGGTATCACGTCTGAATTTGTGTATTGAAAACAATGGTGGACATATTGAGCACGTTCTGTAAATAAAAGCTTTTGTTTTGCCTTTTATTATTATTTTTCCTATGATGCCGGACTTATGGGACACCCTGTATATATATAATATATATATATATATATATATATATATATATATATATATATATATATTAGTGGTGGACCGGATGTCAGTTTTTCAACATCTGCGGATGCGGATTTTTAATTTCAGTATATGCGGATTCGGATATTGTTAATCTATCAATATAATATAGAATTACGAATATATGACATAATTGTTCAAATTTTGTGATATTACTATTATGGGAGCCACTGCATAAGAATTAAAATTAATATTAATGTTTTCATTATGATAAAAATAATAACTTTCTCAAAGTTTCAGCCACAGAAAATTCAATGAAACAAGTTTCATTCAATTTTCTGTGTTACCACGTATTTATTTTTGAGGTTTATATATTTGTTTGTTCATTAATAATACAATTAATACTTTACATGAAATGTGCATGACTGGGCCTTATAAGCTAATTTAATTGTAAATTGCATAATTTATTAGAGGTAATATCCGCATAATATCCGTAGTCAGAAGTGCGGATGTGGATGTTAAAAATGATGCGGATATCCGGTCCACCAATAATATATATATATATTATATATATATATATATATATATATATATATATATATATATACACGGTGAACCAAAAGTAGGTGGACAGTAGGTTGAATACGGTTTGTGTTATATTATATTATAACTATGGTGTTCATTATAACTGGTGTTTGTGTTATATTATATTAAATATTATAACTAAATTTATTTAAATTTTATTTTGTATTATAGTATAAAAAAATTAAATATGTATTCTCAAAATAAACGTTATCATTTACTGTCCACCTACTTTTGGTTCACCCTATATATATATATATTTATATTTATATTTTAGATAAGTTTTAATAAAAACTTTAACAAAATGGGAAATCTTCATAAATACTTTTACATCGATAAGACGAACCAAATGCGACGTTTTTGGAATTTTGTACAAATGTTGCCAATTCAATATGAATTATTTTTTATTTTTTATTTTTTATTTTTTTTTAACTTTCACTTCGAACTCTTTGAATAGAAACCTCCGACAGACCAAATAATGTACTGCCTGCCAGGGTTGCTAATAAACTATTTCAAAACATTACGTCTCTCTCTCTCTCTCATATATATATATATATATATATATATATATAGTTTGAATCATCTTTGGTGTGGTAAAATATAATGTTTACGATTAAATTTAACCAATCAAAGAAAAATTTACATCTTCAGAATAAAATTTACAAATTCAATTTCCTATTTTTAAAATCTATTTATTGCAATATTAATTGCTTCACTTTCTTAATATTATTTTTTAGTTTCTGCTTCGAAACGAAGTGCATAGAAAATGGAATATATACATATATACATACACACCTTGTTAACCTCGTTGCTGTTCCCTGTGATAGTCTCTCTTCACACGAAGGTCAAGCTGGTGGCCCCGCATCTAGGTCTGGTTTGGTGGAGGAGTGAGTTGCTTTCTTGCACTCTCCACCGTACAAAGCCAGGTACACCCGGCTCACCTGGTACCGTCCTGAGCCAGGCATCTAGTCTTCTCTTGAAGACTTCAACTTCAACCCCTGTAACGTTTCTGAGGTCCTTTGGAAGCTGGTTAAAAAGTCTTGTCCCCCTGACAACCAAGCTATTTTCCTTCAGTGTTGAAGAGGTCCCTTGTTGGGCCTTTAATTTGGGAACACGACACATCCTGTCTTTTCTATTTTCCAGAGTTGTTTGAATGGTAATTGGGTTTAGTTTGAGGGTTGGTACCAGTTTTTCGGTCATTTTCCATATGTAGATTATGGTGTACCTCTCTTCTTTCCAGGGAGACAAGATTTAGTTTATGTAGTCTTTCCCGGTAGTTGAGCTCTTTGCAACCATCAATCTTTGCTGTGAAATGTCTTCGAGTTTTTTAGTCTATTAGTTTCTTCCTTTTTATAGGGGCCGTCAAGACTGAGCAGTATTCAAGTTTTGGTATAACACCAGTACACATTTGAAGACTTGTCGATCGATTTTTACAAACTAGTTGGTGATTCTATATAATTTGAGTGCGCTGATCTCAAAATTATAGTTAGTTTTTCCCTATCACGTATGGTTTTCTTACTACAGGGTGTGTCATAAATCCCCCATTTATCCCCAAATGTGAACCATCTTATCGAGACCAACATTGGATTGCACATGCTAAACCATAAATTTTGTTGTTATAGACTACAGTAACGCTTACATAATAATGTAGGGTAAATATAAATAACAACCAGTCCCGTTCCCAGCAAAATACTCTCTCCCCTCCCATCAATGGGTGGTTAACATTTGGGGACAGATGAGGTATTACAACACCCCTTGTAGCACGAAATCTTTAGGTGATAGAGTAAAACCTAATTAAAGCAGAATTAAATAGCTCCTAGCTCTTGGACAAGCATATTGCTTCTTTATGAAAGAATAAAAAAATAACTGAAAAAAACAAAATACAGGGTGGGGCAAAAGTCTGGCCCCATAGGTTTATGTTCACATACTAAAATTTCGGTTCGGTTCGTCGCATTCTCTCTACCAATCATTTTCATCCGTATAAAGTCCAATTAGTCCAGGAACTACACGGTGATGACCTAGATCGTCGTAGGGAGTATTGTCAGTGGTTTATGCAACATAGGCAGTTGGAAAAGCGTATCATGTTCAGTGACGAAGCAATTTTTTACCTAAACGGTTCAGTCAACAGACATAATGCACGATATTGGGCTAAAGAAAATCCACATTGGATTGAGGACGGACGCTCGCAGTACAACCCAAGAGTTATGGTATGGGCTGCTATGTGGGGAGATACGATAATTGGCCCATACTTTTTCTCCTACACTGTAACTGGTGAATCATACCTTCATTTGTTAGCAAATTTCCTTACGCCTCGATTGTATGAACTACCATTACGGCATCGGAGAGCTATGTGGTTTCAGCACGATGGGGCTCCGCCGCATTTCGCAAGGGCCGTTCGCGAATTTTTGCAAGAAACATTTCAAGGGAAATGGATTGGTCGACGTGGGCCAATTGAATGGCCGCCCAGATCTCCGGACCTGACTCCTTTGGATTACTTCTTATGGGGACACCTTAAATCAGTTGTGTACGTTAACAGGCCAAGAACAATACAGGCGCTAAAGGATACCATAACAGCATAATTTGAAGCCATAAGAACGAATATTACCATCCTCAGGAATGTGCAAACGTCTTGCGTCAACCGGGTTACAAAGTGTTTAGAAGAAGGTGGACGTCAATTTGAACACCTATTGTAATTTCTGAATTAAAACATTAAGGTAGGCCGAAATTTTCTTTTCCATTATAAACTTCCTATGGAGCCAGACCTTTGCCCCACCCCATTTCAGGACTTATTCCAAAGACTTAAGACTACGAGGGTAGATCTGACTAATGACGACTAAACCGGTGCTTCTTTGATGTTTTCTTATGCTGTGCGTTAGGCTGATCTCGTTGCAGACACCAGCAGTAATCCGCCATCATATTTGTATGCCATCTTCCTTGATATCATCATTCCATGGTTTTGATGTCCTGGTGAAATCGTTCCCCTTGCTCCTCACTGACATCTCCGAGATTTTCGGGAGAACGTTTAAGATGCGAAAATAAGAAGTGAACTTTCAGGCTCATGTTGCAGCCTAAGGCGCAAAACTTTTTAAGCATATTTTCCACGTCTTTCATAATTTTGGCTTTTGTAGTTTCCCAAGAAGTTTTCAACATCATCATTGAAACCAAGCCATGCTTCTTTTTCTTTATTGGTCATTGTGTTGAGGAAATGATCGTCTGTCAATAACTTTCTAATCTGAGGACCTATAAAAACACCTTCCTTTATTTTCTCGTAGCTAATCTTTGGATATTTTGAACAAATGTACTTGAAACACTCACCGTCTCTATTCAATGCTTTGACATACTGCTTCATCAAGCCTAACTTAATGTGCAAGGGTGGGAGGAGGATTTTATTTGGTTCAACTAGATGTTCATGTAAAATGTTCTTTGATCCTGGGGTAAGATTCTCTCTAGGAGGCCAAGTTTTCCTCTTCCAGTGCTGGTCACGTGCTCGACTATCCCATTCGCAGATGAAACATGGCATCTTAGTGTATCCTGATTGCTGCCCAAGTAACATGCAAAGGACTTTGAGATCCCTACACAATATCCATCTGTGATTTTGATACTGAATTTTTTCCAGAAGCAGTTTCATGTTATAGGTCTTTTTTAAATGAGTAAAATGGGCCACTGGGATTGATGCATATTTGTTACCGTTGTGCAGTAACACTCCTTTTAGACTGATTTTAGAGGAATCTATAAACAACCTCCAGTCACGGTTTGGTATTCGATGCCTAGCTTGCACACTAATCCTGTGATGTCCTTGCAAAATACCAAGGGACCATCATCTTCGAAAAAAGGCACGAAGTCTTTCTCACGATTTCTGTACCAAGCGAAGTATGTGTCGGATGCCAATAAATTGTTCTCCTGCAATCTAGACCCCAAAAGTTCTGCAGAGTCCTTAGGCAGATTCAAATCCCTGACTAAGTCATTTAGTTCGGCTTGGGTTAATGGTTTAGGATCTCGGTCAGCTGTTGGCTGTTCATAAACATCATCATTGTCTGGATTTGGAGCTGAATCAGAATCAGAATCTGAATTGTATTGATCCAGACTCTCGGGTGGGCGGGGAATAGGAACTTCTGGACCATGGGGTACCGGCCTTATTGCAGATGGAAGACGGGTATTGAAGGCTCTCTTTATTCTTTGCATTATAACCTTTAACATTACAAGAACAGAAGTAGCAGTCGTCGGCATGGTTTCTAGGCTCGCGCCATACCATAGGGATCCCAACTGGCAAACTTTTCTTTTTACCTTTGCTCTAATTCCTTAGTGCCGCAACACACGTAAGACAAACCTTGTGTGGAGCCCAACTTTTGTCTTGATCTAATTTAATTCCAAAATAAGCATAATAAGCTCTCTTAATGAAGGTCGTTACATTTGTCCTTTGTTTTACAACATACCGACCACAAATATAACAAAATATGCTGGACTATGGGTACATGCTCTAGAAGCCATTATTAAAATTTTAAAGACGTAATGTTAGAATTATCTATCTGAAAAATATGAAAAAACGAAATTAATTAAAGATAAAAAAGGTAAAAAATTACAAAACGCCCCAAAATTGTCTTGCTAATAACTTTAAAACTGTGGGTGATAGGAAAAAACTAGTAGCATTTTTTAATTCAGCACAGCGAACTGCTTCAGAATCACAACTCAAAATAAAGAAATCGATTTTCATGCAGACCGGTGTAATCGGTGTTTTTAGCAGGGGAATCATTACTGTCCTGTCCCTTCTTTTGAACGTTCTTAGTACCTGTCCCGAGACTCTTTTTGCTTTATTTATCGCTATCTGATTTTGTGTTTCGAATTTCGCATCATCTGTCATTATTACCCCCAGATCGATCGCTTTCATGCTTCTCTGGATTTCCTGTCTATCTGGAGGATAATATGTTGCCTGTTTAAGTTCCTCATTTCTACCATATCTCAAGAGCTGAAATTTCTCGGTGTTAAATGTCATGTTGTTCTCTTCTGACCATTTGTACTAGAGACACTCAATATATTTTGCCCCACCCTTTTTTCTTAGCTAAATAATAGGCCATAGCGCTGAAATGTCTTTTGGGTCGTAAGTTTCAACTTTCTGCGCTTCACACAACCGGATTTTTCCACATTGAACCTCCCCTCCTTGTATAAAACCGATGGTTAACGCAGTTTCGAAAATGGCGTCTGACAGTGATGTGCGTTGTAAACAGAGAGCTGTTATCGAGTTCTTAACCGCAGAGAAGGAAACAGTTGGAAATATTCACAAACGTCTACAAAACGTTTACGGAGATGATGATGATGATCGAAGCACAGTTAAACGCTGGCCTAAACGTGAGAGATCATCGGAGAGAGGGAGAACCAGCCTCGATGATGAACCACGCAGCGGTCGCCCGGCATCGGCTGTGACATCTCACACTTGCAACATGCTAACATCATCACTCGACCAAATCGGCGCGTCACATACAAGGAGCTATCACTGGAGCTAGGAATTAGTGAAGGAAGTGTGAATACGATAATTCAGCAACTGGGATCCTCAAAAGTGTGTTCACGGTTTGTTTCTCGCGAACTGACTGAAGATCACAAAGCCCAAAGAAAATAAATTGCTTCTGAGTCGTTTGTTCGATACGAGACAGAAGGGGATGACTTCCTTTCACGAATTGTGATTGGGGTTGAGACTTGGGTACACCACTTTGAACCTGAAACAAAACGCCAAGCCATGGAGTGGCATCACGCAGACTCCCCAAGCAAGAAAAAGTTTAAAATGGTTCCCTCTGCAGGAAAGGTTATGGCCACCATCTTCTGGGACATGAAGAGAGGTGATTCTGTTGGACATTATGAAAGGACAAACAATCAACTGAGAGGCATATATTGCTACCCTACAAAGACTCCAGAGACGTATAAAGCGAGTTCGCCCGGAGAAAGAACTGGAAGACTTCCTTTTGCACAATAACGTAAGACCACACAACAGTTTGCAAACAAGAGATGCCATCACAAAAATGCGCTGGACTGTTACCCAACCCTCCATACAGCCCGGATCTAGCACCTTCAGACTTCCATTTGTTTGGGCCAATGAAAGATGCTATTCGTTGAAAAAAGTTTGAGTGACGATGAGGTTGTTGAGGAGGTTAAGAGGTGGCTCCAGCGGAACCCAGCGGACTTTTACCAGCAAGGAATGTAAAGGCCCTTGTTTCGAGGTGGAGGAAAGCCGTAGAAAAGGATGGAGACTAATGTGGAAAAATAAAAACTTGTAAAAAAGGTATGTAACTACTTGTGTACAAAATTTCTGGAACTTGCAAGGTGACTTGGAAAGAAAAAAAAAAAAAAAGGTGGGGCAAAATATATTGAGTGACCCTCGTATATTTTGTTCCTCCTCTGCAAGGCCTCCACTTCATTGACATCGCTGGTTTTTCTGCTTATCTTTGTATCGTTCGCAAAGGATGTTACGATACTGATGCTGTTTACTCCGCTGTCTATGTCTGTTAGCATGATAATGAACAGGAGTGGGGCCAGTACTGTACCTTGTGGTACTGAGCTGCGTACTTCTGATTCTGATGATGATATACCTTGAATTTTGACGACCTGTAGACGTTCTCTGAGGAAGTTGTAGATCCATTTTCCCCCTTTTCCAATTTTTTATATATATATAATATATATATATATGTAGCCCGCCCCCACCTGGAGGTACTCCAACCCAGTCCACCCGCCACCACCTGGAGGTACTCCAACCCAGTCCACCCGCCACCACCTGGAGGTACTCCAACCCAGTCCACCCGCCACCACCTGGAGGTACTCCAACCCAGTCCACCCGCCACCACCTGGAGGTACTCCAACCCAGTCCGCCCCACCCACCTGGAGGTACTCCAACCCAGTCCGCCCCCACCCACCTGGAGGTACTCCAACCCAGTCCGCCCCCACCCACCTGGAGGTACTCCAACCCAGTCCGCCCCCACCCACCTGGAGGTACTCCAACCCAGTCCGCCCCCACCCACCTGGAGGTACTCCAACCCAGTCCGCCCCCACCCACCTGGAGGTACTCCAACCCAGTCCGCCCCCACCCACCTGGAGGTACTCCAACCCAGCCCGCCCCCACCACCTGGAGGTACTCCAGCCCAGTTTTGAGAGTAAACTAACGAAAATATCACGACTTAACGTGTAACCGTATGTATATATGTACATATAACTAAAGGTTATGAAGGTTATATATATATATCACCTGAAGGTTATCCCCCAGCCCGATCTACCTGAAGATCTTCCCCCCCCCCCCAACTCTACCTGGGGGAAAGATCTTCAGGTGATTATATATATATATATATATATACACACACACACACATTTTAACTGCAAACAACACTCAGTATAATTAATGTAAAGAACGACGTTTGTGTAGAAGAGCGTCCGCACAAGAAGAGAGAAAGAACAAATGAAAAATGAGGCAGGCACCTCCTAGGAATCGAACCCGGGATCATCCAATTGCCGGTTGGACATACTATCCACTACACCAAGGTCCTCGATCAGTCAGAAGTCGTAATTCTCCTACATACGAGCGGAATGGAATGCCCTGAGGGGGCACCTTGGTGTAGTGGATAGCATGTCCGACCGGCAATTGAATGATCCCGGGTTCGGTTCCTGGGAGGTGCCTCATTTTTCATTAGTTGTTCTTTCTCTTCTTGTGCGGACGCTCTTCTACACAAGCGTCGTTTATATATATATATACGGGGTGTCAGGAAATGATTGCCCCCCTCTGTAGAGCAAAAACTAGAAGAGATAGATAAAAACCGGCGAGACCACTTGAAAGAGCGTTAAAATCTGAATAAAAACCATTATATTCTATTCCTGTGATTTTAATTCTTACCATTTTTTTCCCCACAGAAACCATGGCATCATCTATTTTGAACGATTCAGAGAAAAAGCGAGTTCTTGACCGCATTCGAGCTGTCACATTTCGTGAAGCAAAGGAAGCTGGTGCAACTTTCATAACTCGACACTGGGTGGCTGAGAGATTAAAAAGATCAGAAGACTTTGTCAAAAGGAATTGGAATAAGAATCCTGAAGATTGTGAAACAGAATTTCGAGGAGGAAGACCGGAGAAATTATCTCAAGAATCGAAAGACATTGTGCTTGCTGCATCACGGCGCCGAAAGAAGAGCTGCTCTGAGGTAGCGAAAGAGATACTTATCCGTCGTGGTAAGATAGTCAATCGGCAACTTGTGCATCAATTTCGAGTTCGCCAAGGCTTGAGTGCTTGGCATGAAATAGCTAAGCCACGGAAGAGTGATCTTAATATTGAAGATCGGCTATGGTTTTGTGATTATCTTGAGGAATGGACGGAAGACGATTTCCTTCACTTGGTTGTCAGCGATGAATTCTTCGTTTATGTCTCCAGAAAACCAAATTTTCAGAATGATTGGGTTTGGTCAACAACTCCTGATGAAGTCCCAGCCGACCAGAAGTATCGAGAAATAGTAAAAAATCCAGCATGTGTGGGTGTTTTCATTATGTTCTCTATTCGGAAGCTCATCTGGGTTATCAAACCAAGAGGAACCAGTTGGGATGGGCCTTATTTTCGAAATGTAATTTTAGCCCAACATGTAATTCCGTTTTTGAAAGACCCCGTGTGTGTTTTGGATGTTGAACAGGCAACCTTTCTTCACGACAAAGCCCCCTGTATGAAAGCACTTGCGACTCAACAACTGCTTAAGGACAATAACATTGATTTTTCGGAAATAATGAATGGCCTGGCAATTCTCCCGATCTTAATGTCTGTGAACATGTCGGATCCATCATGAAGGATCGGGTGGAGTCCTTAATGCTGGAACAACCCATTCAGAATCGGTATTCAACAGAAATTATAATGCAAAGATCAACGAAGTCCTTGAAGAAATGAGTCATGATACCGATCTCTTTGAGACACTTCTGGGATCATACCCCCGTCGATTAATGGCCGTCAGAGCTGCAAATGGGGGCAACACCCGATATTAAAACCAGTGTTTTTTATTCAAAATTAAACGCTCTTTCGCGTGGTTTTGTCTGTTTTTTCTATTCCTTTCAGTTTCTTCTGTACAGGGGGGGGGGGCAATCATTTCCTGACACCCTTTATATATATATATATATATATGCGCCTCGGTGGTGTAGTGGTTAACACCGCTGAATACAAAGTCACCGGGTTACCCAACTGTTCATCATTTCATAAAAATAGGTTGGTAGATAAATGGGTACCCTTGGTGGTCTAGTGGTTAAGACGCTGGGCTGCTGATTAGGAGGTCGTGAGATCGAGTCCGGGGAGGACTCTGTATTGTGTGTATTGTATTGTCTTGTTACGAATGGTATTTCAAACATGAGGGGAGATAACGTTTGTTTCGGGAATCACTGATGCCCAAAGTTGAATCACTATCACGAACCGTTCATTGGAAAACCGCCACAGGTGTCAACAGAGGCGTACGAAGAGATAAAAATGGTAAACTAAAAGAGAAATCAACTGAAATTGACGACAGCAATGGATGTCCATCAACAAGCAGTATTAAGGAGACTTTACAGGTCCGATCTGAGCACTAATCCGTCATAGTCATGGTACAAACTATGTGCAGTTACGGTTCGATCCAGAGAAAAAGCGTCTGAGTTCTACGTAGGATACATCTTCATTACCGTGGCTGAAGAACTCCCGCCTGACAAATCTAGCTGGAAGTCGGTTATTTTCTTTTTTAATGTTCGGGGCATTATGAAACAGGAGTTTCTTTCTGAAAAACAAATCGTCAGTAGTACAATTTACGAAGATGTCCTGATGAATGGCATCATTGATGTGCAATCCAAACGCCATAAACCGTTCGAGCAACAAAATTGTCTGCTGTAATGTGGGATTATGACATTTGATTAACTTTACATTCTATCAAGTTATATTGTGGTTAGGTTTGGTGGTTTGTTTTTAGTGTCAATGTTGTGGTTTTGTCGATCCGATGGGTATAGATTCCTGCAACAGGACCTTAAATCGTGCTACATACTACTACTACTACTCGTTCGTGAATTTCGGAGTGAGCGTGTCGTGACGTTCTTTAAGGCCGCATACTTCATATTCACCAAACATACAACCATACACTTCATGCTGCTCCCCCAAATGAAACAGTATCTGACGGAAACAATTTGTAACTTGACAAAGCAAACAATGAATCGTTTGCCTCGGGTTCTAATCCAGCAATTCCATACGGTTTACTTAGTCTACAAACCAAATTAGCCACAAAGACCTATTTTTTTCGGTTTGGGGAAAATGTAATTATAATTTAGTTCAATTTTTTTGCCCCCTTATTGTCAAATCCTACCTACAATACTTAATCAAGAATTCTTTCGACTTTGTTAATGATGTAAAAAAAAAGATTGATTATGCCGACGTCTTGACCATGGCTAGCTTTGACGTTTCATCATCGTTCATTAATGTTCCATTAAAATAAACAATAGAAACTATCCTAAACAAGTTATTCACCACTAGTAACCCTCTTGTTAACGGGTTCAACCGAACTCAATTTAAAACTTCTTTAAATAGCATGTTACAATAACTTTTTCTTATTTAATAACCATCTTTACAGTCAAATTGATGAGGTAGCTGTGTGTTCCCCTTTGGGTCCGACCTTGGCAAACGCACTTTTATGCCATTATGAAAAACTTTGGTCAAAAAGTTGCCCTAGCAAATTCAAGCCTGTACAGGGTGTCCCAGAATTAACTATCTATTTCAATGAAATCGGACAAATTTTTTTATAAACACACTTTTATTTATGTTTATCATGTTTAATATGTGTTAAAAATGTATAAATTTCTAAATTTTTTTCTTAATTTCATTTTCATAATTTTTTCATTATCTGGTCCAATGAAAGACCGCCTGAAGTCATAGAATGGCAAAGAGACTCTCCAAAAGTTAACGTGTGGCTTGGAATGACCAAATCCAAAATTTATGGCCCATTCTTCTTTGCGGAAGCAACTGTAACAGGTACCGTCTACCTTGATATGCTTCAGCAGTTTCTCGAACCACAGCTTCTTGATGATGGCATTCTTGATAATGTTGTGTTTCAACAAGAAGCATTGATCTTTTGGCGATAAACCTGAAACCCCATGCAAAGAAATCCAGGGGTGTCAAATCCGGAGAACGCGGAGGCCAAGGTCGAGGTCCTCCACGTCCAATCCACCGATTCGGAAGGCGTCTGTTGAGGTATTCTCGAACAATTAGAGCATAATGACATGGTGCTCCATCTTGTTGAAACACAACATTATCAAGAATGCCATCATCAAGAAGCTGTGGTTCGAGAAACTGCTGAAGCATATCAAGGTAGACGGTACCTGTTACAGTTGCTACCGCAAAGAAGAATGGGCCATAAATTTTGGATTTGGTCATTCCAAGCCACACGTTAACTTTTGGAGAGTCTCTTTGCCATTCTATGACTTCAGGCGGTCTTTCATTGGACCAGATAATGAAAAAATTATGAAAATGAAATTATGAAAAAAATTTAGAAATTTATACATTTTTAACACATATTAAACATGATAAACATAAATAAAAGTGTTTTTAAAAAATTTCTCCGATTTCATTGAAATATAGTTAATTCTGGGACACCCTGTATATTATAAAAGATACGTGGATGACACTTTTTTTAATATTTAAACACCCATTACATCACTTTCTTCATTATTTCATCATCAGCATCTTCTTCATAATAATAATAAGTATACGTGTGCAAATGAGACAAATAATAGTTTGCCTTTTTTTGATGTAATAAAGAGGTTTAATAATAAATTTCGCACCTCCCTGTATAGAAAACAAACTTTTACTGGCTTAGTAACCAGTTATTTGAGTTGTGTGTTTTCCAGATACAAAATCAATGCTATATCAACATTATTAAAAAGAAGCTATCAAATGTGTTCAGACTACTGCTCATTAAACGAAGAGTTAAACTTTTTGAAACGGTACTTTATTAATTACTTTTCAAATCGTTTTCCTAATCAGTTAAGGAAAGTTTTTGATATTAAAACACCCGTAACTACAGTACAAAAACAAACCAGATATATTGAATTGTCTTTTTGTGGTTACTTCTTCCTAAGCATTCGTAATAAAATGTATAAATTTCTTCGATCACGTTATCCTTAAATTAATTTCAGATTTGCTTTCGTCAACCCATTTGAATTATCAAATTATTTCAAGTTTAAAGATAAACTCCCAAAAACTATTTGCCCTAAATGTTGTTTACTAATGAAATGAAAATGAAAAGGTTTATTGGCAGACTATAGTCCATATGACAAATATTATTAATACAATGACAGTTCATATACTAAGGATAGAAATATATACAATTGATTACAATTAATACTGCACTGTCGAAGTTAAGTGGAGCTACAGACAGACGTTTTCGTACCAAGAAGTCCATAGCTTAGAGGATAAATGGCAGGACTCATGGATAGCTTGGATGATCGGGTTGGTTGATTTTTTAATTCTTTGCATTAGACTGTGTTGAGCACGTCTTGTTACCTCCGGGAAGCTCGGGACATTGCGGGTAGCAAACATTTGCGAAGCTGAGCATCTTGGGGGTAATTTATGTAAGAGTCTAAAAGACCTGTTGTACAGCAAATTTAGGGTTCTGCCAGAACCTTTTTTATAATTCACCCAGAGTTGCTGACCGTATATATTACTGCAGAAAGTACGAAAGTGTGTCTCTTTAGCTTCACTTGTACAGAAACGAAAGTTCCTTATAGTCATATTCGCTTTAGCACACAGGCTTCGAGATTTTCTTATATCCGAGTCATCACTCAAGGAGCTGGTAATAGTTTGACCCAAATACTTTTAAACTCTTGTACTTCCTCAATTACTTCACCATTCATTTTAAACCTTATATCAGCTGGCTGATTACAGCTTTTAGGATGAAATTGCATAACTTTAGTTTTTGTAACATTAAAAAGAATATGTTTCTGCGAATACAGTTCGCAGACATTTAGAAGCCAATCCAGACCTTTAACAGAGGGACTTAGTTTATGCCGATGATATGGTGTTAATAAGTTATTTATCCTTGTGTTATCTTTACAACATCCTACTGTTGCCTCATTAAGTGAAGCAATTAATCCGTCAATATACACATTAAACAGCATAGGGGAGAGCAAGGAGCCTTGTCTCACCCCGCAAGAGGAGCCAAAACACTCGGATAGTACATTGCCCCCACCTAAGTGAAAGATTGGTGGGAATACCAAAATTTCAATAAATTTAATATGTACATGGAACCTTCGTGTCTTCTAGTTTTGCAAATAAAATATTGTGGTTCACCCTATCATATGCCTTACTTATATCAAGGAAACGGCTATAAATGGTTGAATTACTGTCAATGTATTTAGATATTGTTTCTTTAAGTACATAGATACACAGGTCAGTTGAGTGGGACCTTTTAAAGCCAAACTGATTAGATGTCCATAGGAAATCATTTAATCGGAGTAACAAGAGTTTTTCTAGTAGTTTCGAGAAGCAGGAAGCGACAGCAATAGGCCTGTAATTATTGCTGGACAGAATGTCTCCGTACTTATTTTTGACCAGGGCAAGATATATACCCTCATGAACTCTGGAGGGATATAGCTATGAGCAAGCATGGCTGATAGGAGCAATGATATATGCAGACATACTACGTTATTTGCATATTTTAAGTGCTCATTCGATAAAGACTGGTTCTGTGTCAGGGGTAGATGACTTCACTCTTTAATTAACTTCTTTACTTCAGAAAATGATATCAAAATATTTTCCCTTGTCCCTCCCCCACACGTTTCGCTGCAATCTATCTTAAGATTATCCCTACTCACACTATTAAGAATGTTAGAGTAGTGGCTTTTCCACAGCTTTGCAATTTCATCCTCCTCCGACACTCCATCGATTGTCGGAGGGAGGACATTTTTGACACCCGTTTGATTCTTAACAAATTTCCAAAATTTGTTATCGTTATTTATGCGAGCTTCACAGGCTTTTGATGCTCGAATAGACTCTTCTTCCTGTTTACATCGCCTTATGGCCGCCTTATACTGACCCCGACTTCTACACATATTTATGTATACTGGTCCTAATCTGGATCTACCATGAAAGCACCACAAATCATAGGCGTCTTTCGATTCCCTCTTCAGGGGGGCAATAAAATCATTCAATCCAGGAGTAACCTTAGTATGATAGTTGTAAGAATTAATCAAGGGGCTTCCTGCTTCTCTTAACAGGGATATTATTACTATAATACCTATCTATGAGTTTACAGTGAGACTCATTTGAGCAAGGATTATTACAGGCAAGGTGCAAAATTTCTAAATTATTAAAGAGGTGACATGTTCTGTCTTTGTATTCTATTCTCTGCTGTCAGGGCCGGATTAACCATTAAGCAAAATAAGCCCGTGCTTAGGGCATCAAGGGAAGGGGGGCACCACAGAAATTTTCCATTGTCGGATTTACCATGGATTTATTATACTATTATAATCGCGGCTTATAGCCTGTAAGCTGTTGAAAACTGAATTATATATATTCATATATAGTATTTATTTTTTTTCATTGTTTGAATTTGTAGTGAACAACAACCCTTTTGAGAGAATAAATATATTTCGTTGTAATCACACACTTTACGCTTTGCGTTATTATTTTGTTTATATCAAATCTTTGAGCGCCATATTAAAAATACATATAGATTAAATAATAGATTAAATATTTTCGTGTGCTATAGGAAGTTATTCTGAACGTGTGATTTGTGCATATAATATTAAATATATATTTTACATAATCATTTGGTATTGTTTTACAGAAAGATTTAGGTTTATAGAATTGTAATATAAATTAATATTAAAATAAAAGAAACGATAAACTCTCTATATTGCTGTTGTATCAAGTGATGTTTATCACGGCCATTATAATAGTAAGATATACTGACCTAAGTTAATTAGCGTTGAAGAAGTTTATCTGTTGCTCTCTCTCCTTCTCTAGGGTAAGTCTATGAAGTGTACTTTATTTGTATATATAACAATATTTTATCATACACGTATCTTTATTTTATAATTTATTTATCTATTGTCATAATAGTATAAAAGAATTTAGATTGTAATAACCAGAGTGAATAATTTGTAATGTATATATAACATCAAACGTAGTTAGGACAATTTAGGCCCTAAGCAAATGTTCATATTTCATATAATTAAATATTGTGTTTTAAATAAATAAATGAATGTAAATATAAAATGTGGCTCGTTAATAGTGAAATGTTAATATTGATATTTTTATAGATTGCGTATTATTAATTCTAATGTTAAGTATTTTTATTTTATAGGTTTCGGTTCCTTCTTTTGGTTCCTTCTTTCGATTTGATTTGTATTCAACATTTCGAGTTGATATTTCGGTTGTTATATTTAATTGACAACTTATATTTAAATTGCCACCACTTTGGTTGTGTACGGTTCCCATTTTGTCTTTCTGAGAATAAAAGAACAAAGCCAAGATTGTGATATGTGTAACTGTGTTGATTGCCACATAATATACAAATAAAATATTCTTTTTATTTCTGTATTTTACAGACCCCAAGAACCAAGATGAAACGTGTTCAGTTAAGTGGTGCACAAAAGCGAAAACTATCAAAAGAGAAACAAGAGAAGACTTTGGATTTAGAGTCCAAGACTGCAAAGCTGACTGATTTCTTCACACAAGTTCCACGACCACAACGTCAACATGATATACCGATTCTGAATCAAAACCAATCTCCGTCATCAGAAGTGGACACAAATACCACTTTGATCACTTCAAAATCAAAATATGATGACGTTGGAATCACCGAGGTGTCACAAGCAGGTTCATCTACCACATGTCTCACTACTGATCTCACTTTGCCTGTAAATTCTCTTGATACCTCTACTGCAAATGTTGATTCAAGTTGCTTTACAAGACATTCTGGGGTTGAAATAATTGCTGAAAATGAAAGTTTAGTGGACCATGGTGATGGTGGTGAAATGAATCAGTCTGCAGAAGATGAAGTAAATATAGCAAAAGATCCAGGGTTGTGGCTTGATTTCTCTGCTGATGATGTGGCTTATTGGATTGCTTGTGGACCCAGTGACTGTCAACACCACAATGGGCCATTTGACAAGTCTTACCGGCATTTCAGTAGTGGCAAACCAGCAAGATACTGTTCACAAAAACTTTTCGTTGGGACAAAAGCCAATGGTGAGAAATACAAGAGAGAGTGGTTATTGTATTCACCATCAACAGGATCAGTTTACTGTTATGTTTGTAAACTGTTTGCTCCTAAAAATGTCTCACATTTTGTTATAAGAGAAGGGTTCAGTGACTGGCGAAATACTATTGTAATTGATCATCATGAAAAAAGCACTACTCACCGAGACTCTATGCTAACATACTTAACTCGCAGACAAGGTGCGGGGTTGGGACAACAGTTGGAAAAACAAATTCAGGAAGAGTGTGATTACTGGGAACATGTCTTGAGGCGTGTCATAGCTGTTATTTGTACGTTAGCTGAACGTGGCTTGTCTTTTCGAGGAACAGAAGAAAGATTTGGATCATTGCAGAATGGGAATTTTTTAGGGCTGCTTGAGCTCATAAGCCGGTTTGATCCATTTTTAGCAGGTCACATTTTGAAATATGGAAATTCTGGCAAAGGAAATCCTTCTTACCTGTCCAAAACCACCTGTGAGGAACTCATTCAACTAATGGCTCAAAAGGTCCACGCACTCATTGTTGACGAAGTAAAATCTTCTGGTTATTTTAGTTTGTCAGTTGATTCAACACCAGATCTATCACATATCGATCAGTTAAGTGTTGTACTTAGGTACTTAAAAGATGGACAGCCTATTGAACGCTTTTTAACCTTTCTGAAAATGAAAAGCCATACTGGTGAGGAAATGGCAAATCAGGTGTTGCAGTACTTACGTGAAGTTTGTAAGCTAAACTTTTCAAAATGTAGGGGTCAATCTTACGACAACGCTGCCAACATGTCTGGGCGTTATAAGGGGATGCAGCAAAAAATTTTAGAAACAAACAAGTTTGCTATATATGTGCCCTGTGCAGCCCATTCACTAAATCTGGTAGGCCGAAGTGCTGTTGACTGCTGTCAAGAGGCGGTTAATTTCTTCTCTACAGTGCAGTTGCTCTATACCTTTTTTTTAGCCTCAACCAGCAGGTGGGAAATTCTTAAAGGTTGTATTGGAAATGAAAGTGTCTTAAAATCCCTCTCTGATACCAGATGGGAGGCACATGCTATGGCAACAGCAGCAATTTTGAAATCTTTCCTTAAAATTTTAGAAGCGTTAGAATGTATAGCTGAAGACCAGTCACAAAAGGGAGACACTAGAAGAGAAGCAAATAATATTGCAAATAAGATGCAAGAGCTAGAATTCGTTTTTATGTTGAATTTTTGGGATGAGATTTTGCAAAATTTTCATAGAGTAAGCAAAGTTCTACAGAATAAGGATGTGAACTTAAAAACATGTGCAGATCTGTATGGATCATTAGCTGACCAACTGTGCACTTCACGAGATGAATTTGAAAGATATGAAGCAGCTACAAAGGAAATGCTACCAGATGTTGATTACAAGGCAGCTCAAACTCGCAAACGTATCAGAAAGAAGGTACCCAATGACGGAGATGCACCAGAAGTATATCTGAATGCCAGAGATAAATTTCTTATCACCACCTTTTACACAATTGTTGACAAACTTGAAACTGAGATGAGAAGAAGAGGAGAGATATACAAAGAAATAGCAGAGAGATTTTCTTTTCTAAGTGATGTGCCACATAATGTCACCACTTCATCATCTACTGAAATTGAAAGGTATTCTCAGGGTTGTAAAAAGATGATTGATGCTTACCCAGAGGACTTGAACACTAATTTCTCTGCTGAGCTTCAGCAGTTTCACTCATATGTGTGCCATAAGTTCAGTGCAAAAAAAAATGTAAAAACAAGATTCAGTCATGCTGAACTTTATAAAATAATTGTAGAAGACAATATTGAGTGTGCCTTCCCAAATGTAGAAATTGCCTTTCGTATATTTTTAACATTAATGGTCACAAATTGCTCAGCTGAGCGTTCATTTTCTCAGTTGAAGTATATTAAAAATACCAACAGAACAACTATGCAACAAGGCAGGCTGGATGCCTTATCTCTACTAAGTATAGAAGCAGATGTGTTACGTAAGATTAGTTTTGAGGATCTGATCAAAGACTTTGCAATTAAAAAAAGTAGGAGAAAACTTTTCAAATATAAATGAAGTGGAAGTATACAAAAATAAACATTATTTTCCATCTTACTGTAAGTTTTGTTTCATTTCAAAAAATAAAATTTTATTTTATGGTTTATTTTTGTTTATATTTTGAATTACATATATATGGGGCACCAAAATCTTTTAAGTGCTTAGGGCCTCTAAAGGTCTTAATCCGGCCCTGTCTGCTGTATATTAACATTGGACCAATCGACGCGATTATTCTTACCTATTGAGTTCGTTAAGTCGTGTTGCGCATAAATTGGTAACGTTAATTAATATTTCTAATGGTCTATGATCAGAAAGAAGGAAATCATGCAAAATATGAACTCTAACAATTCGATCCTTTAGAATTCAGGGGTTCCCAAACTTTTACCACCAAGGACCCCTAAATATTAATATAGTTATAGTTAATATGACGCGTTCGGTGGAGAAGGGGCGAACGCAACATTTTCGAATTATGCCACAAAATGCAGTTAAAGTTTGTAAACTTTAAACCTTTGTATTTTTCCGGTTTATTGAAATGTTGTATGAATTTGAACACATATTTGAGTAAAATATTGTTTTGTAATATGTCGATATAATAAAACGCCAAGAAATTTTACAATATTATTTATTGATAGCTTCTGATGTTAACTGGTGTAATCCATTATTTGGTCCTCTTCGTCGAATGTTGTATTACCTGCTTCAACTGTTTCGGTTTCTTCCAATTCCTTTAACAATCTTGTATAATAGTTCACTGCAGTTGCAGGCATTAGGTCTGATAATTCTTTGAGATCTTTTATTTTTCCTTAGTTATTGGCAGCAATTGGGAATACTTTGGTTGCAGTGTCTGCTGGGCTAGATTGAATAAACTGACACTGTAGGATTTTTTCCCTTTCTGCAGTCTGACGGGATGGCTATTATCTGGGGTTGTGCGGTATGCAGTAGATATTACGTAGCCTTCTTTGTGTTGAAAGTCAAATATTAACTTTCTTGCATCTGTAAATTTAGTAGTAGTTGATTTCCTAATGACAATGCACGTTTTTAGGACGTCAAAATCGAGAAAATCAGCCTGTTTCATTTCTACAACTAGGAAGCGCTGCGAAACGGCTGTAGTTATGGCCGGAACAATCTTTTTTGGTGTAAATAATATTGCTGTAATTATTGTTTATATTTTGTTCAATTTGGCCAAATTGAGCATCACAGGGCATTGTCGAGTGACCAGAAAGTAGATAGATGTGTTCAATGTGAAGCAATGATGCGGAGTGAATTTCTCTGAGATACATTAAAACCTAAATTTTACCGTGAAAGAGTGCAGACTAACATCTAATTTTTTGCATAGGTAAAGCAAAGGTTTTAAAGGATAATTATACGACAAAAAACTAATTTTTCGAATTTTGTGGCGTTCGCCCCTTCTCCACCGAACGCGTCATATAGTTCATATAGTTAGTTACTATTTTTCCAAAAGCTTAGAGACCCCCTGGAAGCTTCCTCCAGACCACTTTGGGAATCCCTGCAGTTTAGATTATTACTAGTGAGACAATGATCAATCCACCTGGTGGTACCACTCATATCGCTAACGTATGTAAAATTACTACTGGCTACCCCTAATACATCTACATCACTTATACTTAAATTGGCCGACTCCCACATGTTACCCAATTCTCCAAAGAATTCCGAGTTCACATGTACGTTAAAGTCCCCCATTATTATACAGTGAGAATATTTGGGCTTATCTGATGATGATTTAATTTGTACAGCAAATCAATGTATTCATCTAGATTACTGCCGTTGTTGTATGGTAAATAGCAGTTTACAATTAATATGCAATCATTGTTCACTTGTAATTCAATGCCTAACACACTTACGTTATCGCTTGTTAAAAATCTTATATGTTTTGACAAATTTTTCCTTAATAAGAAAGCAACACCACCAAAAGGCCTACCGTACATTAATTCATCTGACAAGTCTACTGCTGATGACGCATGATACATAAAGTCATCATGGATGGTAGAGGAATTTTAGCTCTTGCTTAGGTAGCCAGTGCTCCTGCAGGAGAATCAAATCTGCACTGTCGCAGATTTTATGAACATCTACAGTTGAATTCCTCACTGACCTTACATTATATGAGACTATTTTCAACAAGTTATCCGCCATGACTGATAGAAAATTTATTATTAGAAAGATTATTATTATTATACACAGTACAACTTTCAGGCATTACCTATATCGGCAGTGCTCGACTCCAGTTGGAAGTACGCTTTTCCCAACATTTGTGCTTATCAATCCGTACTAATCGTCCCCTTAGTAATTCACCACAATCAGCGATAAGAACCATGCCCTTCATAAAAACTAATTTGAAATATTAACAACCAATAACCTCAGACTTGAGAATTTTGGAATCCTTCGTCACAAAAATAAAGCAGCTATCAACAGCAATAGCTCATCTTACAAATTACACCTCTTCTAACCAACTAAGTCTTCACAAACCAACTAACCCTGCACTACGTTAATATCCACACACAATTCAATCCCAGTTTTCTGGTGAATGTGGAGGTTGACGTTTTTATTATGATTTTGGCATACGAGGTACTTTTTTTATCTACTATACTTGGATATTATAATTTTTTATTTTTTAAATGTTTTAATGCCTTTTAAATTTAACGTCTTTGTTTATTAATGTATCTGCATATTGTATTACTTATTTTATTTGCTTCTACTGTTCTAAAGAAATTTTATTTGTAGAATCACTGATGAGAAAAATAATTTGTCGAAATGTCTGAAATTGAAAAATAAATAGAATGTTTGCTGTCGTGTTGGTCCTTTTGACCTGTAAGCTCCATTTCAGGAAGTCAAGAGCTGTGATATATATATATATATGTGTGTGTACGTACGTGTACGTGTGTGTACGAAGTCCAGCAGGAAATCGCGGAATTTTTTTCATTAAGAACACGATTCCACGAATTTATTAACTGGATCCCGTGCATAGCGGTTCGAAGTTGACGGGGGTTCTGGTTACGTGGCAGCAACGGATTTGTCACTCTGGAGTAACTGGTACCGTGTAGGGAATTGCAGTAGTTTCCCTTATACTACTCTCCGGTTTCTCCTTGTAGGGGATCGGAGGATTCTGTGAGGCTTACTAAATTCCCTTAAGGTTTCCCGATTCTTCTTGTAGCGTATCGGGAGATTATTTTTCTCTATTTTAAGACTAAGTTCTCTGAAGAGAGCAAGGCTCGAAGGAAAAGACAGATATTCTTTTACTGTAGTGTACTGCTCAAATGTTACAGGTAATGCTCAGCCTCTAAGTGAGATCAGGCAAAATCAGAATGAAAACTGACGAAATTTTACACATACAGTATATACTTAAAATTTGACATTATTATTTAATGCTGACCTGTTTGTTTTTTTATTCTCAATAGGCTGATATATTTTGCAAAATATTTAAAAATAAGGTAAATATTTTAGCTGTAGCAATGTCTAGACAGATAAGCAAGATATTTGAAGATGAAGCCATATTTTTATTTTAAAACGCATATTGATAGATCTGATGTTATGATCTGCCGAGTTAACTAAAAATGGAAATTGAAATATGCATTTTATTATGAATTGCAATTAAACATGCATATGAGCAAAAGTTAAATGCTTAAAATTTAAAATTAAGTGTTAAGCAAGACATGGCTACATCTTTTACAACGAAGAGAGAATGTATAAAGAAAATGAACGTTGCAGAATTTAACAAGATTACATTAAGCTAAATCTAAAAAAAATGATTTAGTATTTTAAAAAATAATTCATAAATTATTCAGTAAAAATGGAATAGAAACACAAGAAATTTATCTCATTGTGTCAGCGTTGTACGAGTTTGGACTCATGTATGTATGTATATATATATATATATAATATATATATATATATATCATTCATTCATTCATTCATTCATTCAAAGTGTCCCATAAGTACGGTCTCGGAAGCCCTGCCTTTTCCTCACGTGTAACTCGCTTCCATATTAGCTATTGCGTGTTATTCTACCTACAACAAAAAAAAAGTCCCAAAACAAGACCTCAATTTGAACATTTGTTTGTTATAATGTATTAATTTTTGTAAATTAAATTTAAAATAAGTTTTCCTACGAGACCGGACTTATGGGACACCCTGTATATATATATATACAGGGTGGGCCGTAAGTTTCCATACATAGGAAAATTTAAATTATGGTCTTCACGTGCGTCGGTATTTGGATCAGCAGTTTCCGGATGCTTGGATTGGTCGGCGTGGTCCTGTGGAGTGGCCTCCCAGATCCCCAGATCTCACCCCCCTTGATTTCTATCTTTGGGGGCACTTGAAGGCCATGGTGTATCAGGAAAAGATACGAGACATAAATCATCTAAAGGAACGTATCACCAACGCCATTACAAGCATAACGTCAACTGTGCTAATGCGTGTTCATCAACAGTGGGGAACACGTATTGAAATGTCTTTTCAAAACAATGGCAACCATGTAGAGCATATTATATAAATAAAAATGGTTGTCCATAAAAAAAATGTTTATTTTTCCTATGTATGGAAACTTACGGCCCACCCTGTGTATATATATATATATATATATATATATATATATGTGTGTGTGTATTAAAACTAAATAATTTAATATAAATTTTCTTTCATTTCACAAACAAAATAAAATTAAAACAATCTTAAAACTGATATGAATCGTGTAGAACAGGGCTTCTCAAACTTTTTTCACTTGCGACCCCTTTGGATCAGACAAATTTTTTCGCGACCCTTCACTCAGTCATAAAAGCAATAGGTACTAACACTGTATATTTATGAAAAAAATAATATTTTCAAATGTTTCTGCGACCCCCAATAATATTTACGCGACCCCTAGTTTGAGAAGCGTGGGCGTAGAATAAACTTCTCTCTCTCTCTCTCTCTCTCTCTCTCTCTCTCCTCTCTCTCTCTCTCTCTCCTCTCTCTCTCTCTCTCTCTCCATTCTGGATCAGTGCTTCTTTATGCAAGTAATTCCTATGCGAAGGACGCAATTTAAATTATGTTCTGATA
>JAJOZX010011310.1:107500-112500 GCA_023014485.1 Bathynomus jamesi
TCGCTACATTAGCCCAACACGACTCCGCTCCATCAACGACCACCCTCTGTTTCCTGCCTCGCAACCACTCTTCTAGCCAATTTATTACTACACCCCTGATTCCATGAGCCTTAGTTTTTTCAATGAGTCTTTTGTGCGACACGGTGTCAAACGCTTTTTGAAAATCTAAATACACTACATCAACCGCCCGATGTCTATCGTAAACGTCAACCACGCTTTGGAAAAATTCTAAAAGATTAGTTAAGCAAGATTTGTTTCGTCTAAATCCGTGCTGCGTATTTCTAACTAGCTTATGGAATTCTAAGTGTTCGACTATACGATCCCTAATTATTGATTCCAGTAGCTTACCTACAACAGACGTTAAACTGATTGGTCTATAACAGTGGTTCTTAACCTGGGGGGCGCGCCCCCTAGGGGGGCGTCGGTAATTTCCAGGGGGGGCCGCGATCCCTTGGGGAAAAACAGGAATTCTCTAATTGTATTGTTATTCTCTTAACGAGAGCATGGGCTAATATTGAGAAGTTTATGAAAAAATGCAAAAGTATCCCTTATAGCTTTAGTTTTCTATAGTCTACTTTAGTAGACTATAGAAAACTAAAGCTATAAGTATAAGGCAATACTAAGTAGACCCTAAGTAGAGTAAGTAGACTCTACTTACTCTACTTCATACTCTAATTCATTATTGATGTTTCATATTTAATAATCATAATTTACTAACAAACCAATAATTACGTTTCTTTATAAATAAGTTACATTGCTTAACAGTAAATTAACATCACTATTACACGTGTTCTTTCCGCTTTCTGGAATAGTCTGGAATTGATCTGCATTTCCGCTGCAAAACATATAAAAATCGGGTTACACCCACACACACTCTCTTACTCGCTTGCTCGCTCACGGACTTGCTCGCTCACGCTTGCACGCAACTTTGCAAATATATTGTGTAATTCAAATCAGTGTTTGGTTGACTACAGGTATGTTTTATATCAGTTGTTATATTTACCTAAAAACAGTAAGCAGCCATAAGTTTGTTGGTGAATTAAGAACACGCATGTGTTGCTCTGTTTTTCGCAAGTTTTGATTTCCGTTTGTATTTTATCAGAAGTTGGCGGTGCTTTAAATCATGTGGTGGTTATGGTAAAGTTGTATTTATGATGATGTTGATTTGTTTCTTAATAATCATGTGTTTATGATCATGATGTGGTGTTTACTATAATGTGGTGTTTAATAATATTACCTAATAATTATGTGGTGGTGTTTATGATCATGTTGTGATGTTTGTTAATGATATGGTGTTTATGATCATGTGATGTTTGTTAATGATATGGTGGTGTTTATGATCATGTGATGTTTGTTAATGATATGGTGGTGTTTATGATCATGTGATGTTTGTTAATGATATGGTGTGTTTATGATCATGTGATGTTTGTTAATGATATGGTGGTGTTTATGATCATGTATGATTGTAGTCACTTGTGTTTACGAACTTTACGATCATGTGTTTGTTATTGATCATGTTGTGGTGTTTATGAGCACGTGGTGATGTTTATCTTACCTTACACGTGCCTTATGTTTTGTTCACAGATTTGTGTTGTCCACTGCACATCAAATAATTCGCAATGAGTGCAAAGAAGCGGAAGTATCTTGACGAATATATTCGATTTGGATTCGTGTCCCTCCAAAAGGGTGACACAGAGGTCCCCCAGTGTGTGATATGTTACAAGACTCTGAGCAATGATGGAATGCGGCCCTCACGCTTGGAACGCCACTTGAGGACAACACATCCTGCTCTTGCAGACAAGCCCAAGGCATTCTTTGAAACAAAAAGACACTCCCTGAAGCAAGCTAAGTTGGACGGTAGTGGGGCATTTCGGCAACAAACTTCAAAGGTTGTTGATGCTTCCTATGAGATCGCTATGTTGATTGCAAAGAGCAAGAAGAGCCATAACATCGGAGTCTCTCTCATAAAACCAAGTATACTCCGTGCAGCAGAACTCGTTCTGGGGAAAGATAGTGCAAACAAGCTTTAAATTTCACTGTCAAACGATACAGTCAAGGGAAGGATCGATGAATTGAGTCAAGACATCAAAGATCAAATTCTCGACCAAGTAAGAGATTCTCCTGTTTTTGGCATCCAGTGTGACGAAACGACTGTCATCGCTCAATGTTCTCAGCTACTGATGTATGCTCGTTTCGTGTCAGGCAACAGTGTAAAAGAGGAAATGCTGTTCTGTCACCCCATGGAAAGTTGTACAACAGCAGAAGCTATTTTTCATGATGTATCAAACTTCATTCAGGAAAACCAACTTTCGTGGGACTCGCTGGTAGGGGTGTGCACTGATGGAGCTCCAGCCATGCTTGGTCTGCAGTCTGGATTCATTACAAGGGTGAAAGAAAAAAATCAATCTGTTGTAGGTACACACTGCATACTTCATCGTGAAGCCTTAGCATCCAGAACTTTACCTGCTGAAATGAGGGATGTCCTGAACGTGGCTATCAAGGTAGTCAACTTTATCAAAGCTGGAGCCTTAAACAGTCGTCTCTTCAAACTGCTGTGTAAGGATATGGAATCTGAACATGAAGCCTTGCTTTTTCACACGAACGTACGATGGCTATCAAAGGGGAACATGCTTGGACGGCTTTATGAACTACGAGAAGAAGTAGCAATATTTCTAGATTCGCAGCAGAAGGCAGATCTCCATGACAAGTTCCAGTCTCAAGGTTTTCAGCTATCGCTAGCTTACCTGGTGGACATCTTCGAAGCGTTGAATGCTCTCAACCTTAAACTACAAGGGAAAAACATCAACATCAACATGCCTCAGTGTCGAGGCTGAGATTGCGCATTATATCGATAGGCTAAAAGTTAGCAAGGCTCCAGGCCCTGACGCTTTTTATCCTAGACATTTGAAAGATTTGAAAGACGTTATCGTAGGCCCCTTAGCGAAGATTTTTAATCAGTCACTCGAAACGGGGATTATTCCTGAAGACTTCAAATTAGCTAACGTCACGCCTATTTTTAAAAAAGGCGACCGCGCGGTAGCTAGCAATTATAGGCCCATTAGCTTAACGTCAATTGTCGGTAAACTTTTGGAATCCGTAGTTAGGGATCGTATTATCGATCACTTAGAAAGTAGGGGTTTGATTAATAGTAGTCAGCACGGGTTTCGACGCCATAGGTCTTGTTTAACAAATTTGTTAGAATTTTATAACGAAATAGTGCGCGAATACGATAGGCATAGGGCAGCTGACGTTATTTATTTAGATTTTAAAAAGGCGTTCGATACAGTTCCGCATAGGAGACTAATTGCGAAGGTTAAAGCGCACGGTATCCGCGGTCAGGTAGCTAACTGGTTAGAAGAATGGCTTCGTGCTAGGAGGCAGAGGGTCGTAGTTAATGGTAGTGAATCGGGGTGGTTAGAGGTAGGTAGTGGTGTCCCACAGGGTTCAGTGTTAGGCCCATTGTTATTCGTAATTTACATTAACGACATAGATGTAGGATTGATTAGTAACGTGTCAAAATTCGCGGACGATACTAAAATAGGCGGTAAGGTTGTTAACGAGGACGATAGAAATAGGATCCAAGACGATGTAGATAGGATTATGGAGTGGACGGATAAGTGGCAGATGCAATTTAACGTAGATAAATGTAAAGTTTTGCATATAGGTTCTCGCAACAATAATTACGTGTACACGATGGATGATAGGGATTTAGCGAGCGTTGACGAGGAAGTAGATTTAGGCGTACGCGTAACTAAAGATTTAAAGGTTAGGAACCAGTGCCTGGAGTCTTGCGCAAAAGCTAATAGGATGTTAGGCTTCATAGCGCGTAATTTCGAATTTAAATCGAAGGATATTATATTGCCCCTTTACAAGTCCCTAGTCAGGCCTCATTTGGAATATGCCGTTCAGTTTTGGTGCCCGTACTTGCGTGAGGATATTGATAGGTTAGAAAGGGTTCAGCGTCGTGCCACGAAACTTATTCCGGCATTGCGCAATAAGCCTTATGAAGATAGGATTAAAGTGTTAGACTTGTATTCACTCGAAACTAGGAGATTAAGGGGGGAGCTTATTGAAGTTTTCAAAATCGTTAATAACATCGATAACGTAAATTTTGACAAATTGTTCACTTTCGATAATAGTAATACTCGCAATAACGGATTCAAGTTGCGTGGCAGACGTTTCATTACTAATATCGCTAAAAACTTCTTTACGTTTAAAGTAATTGATAAATGGAATAATCTTCCCGCGTCAGTCGTTCATTCTACCAGCGTTAATGTGTTTAAGAACCGTCTTGACAGACATTTTAAGAATATTAACGTTGTTTAAAAAAAAAAGAAAGTTAACAACAGGAGCTCTGGTGGTGGTGCTCGAGGATGAGTCTGTTGACGATGAATGCCAGCTTGTGACATGCCAGCGTGATGCCAGCAATAAAAAAAAAAAAAAAAAAAAAATTAGACTAACACGAATGTAGATGTAGCTCATAGCGTAAACTAACCCACTTTTTGTTTAACTTTACCTACTTTTTTTTTTTTTCTTATCCTCCTTACTTTGCATGTCTCTAACTCTTTTCTTGCATGTTTGTAGTTTGCATGGTATGACAGTGAGTTAAGACTGTGTTTGCATGGTTTGTAAGCGTTCTTATTTTACTTCTTTTCATCTTTCACCCCTCTCCTATATTCTCCGACTATTTTTCTGACTTGTCGGCAGTGGCCGGCGGATGATGATGGTGAGACTTTTTCCCTCTTTTTCTGAATGAATGTTAACCCACGAATGATAGGTGTTGCTCCTTACTTAACCCCTTATTCTCCTCTCTTCTCTTAACCCCCTACTCTCTCCTTTCTCTCGGGCTAGCCTTAGAGTGGATCTTAGGGTCTTTGTTAGCCTTAGCTTCTGTAGATCTGTAGAACATCAACATCATCACGCACCACGACACCATTCGAACCTTCATGGCCAAACTCGACCTCTGGAAGTGTCGAATTCAGCAGGGAAATACAGCCAGT
>JAJOZX010011310.1:117500-120633 GCA_023014485.1 Bathynomus jamesi
ATGTATTCCGGACTGGCGATCCTAAGGGCGCGGAGAAACATTGATGAAAAAATGGCCCTTCTTAGGGGTGTCATGTCCCGATAAAAGTGTACGTAGGACAAATTGTTTGTTGTTTTCCGATAGATACTAAACTTAAAACCTGGGCTTTCCCTATGTACACGCACATCCAAAAATGGGATTGAATTGTCTTGTTCCACTTCTAAAGTAAACTTAATGGAGGGGACTTGATCATTTAACTGAAAGGGAAGTTATCCTGGTCACGATTCATGGGCCAGATACACAAAATATCGTCGACGTACCGCAACCAAGGGATGCCAACCCCCAGGATTCTCGGAATGTAAGTAATTTCGAAAAACTCCATATAAATATTGGAGAGGAGGGGCGATAAGGGGTTGCCCATGGCCATCCCAAAAACTTGTTGATAATACTCGTTATTGAAAGTGAATTTACAGTATTTGATGCAAAGCTTAATAAGTTCCAAAACAATGTGTGAAGGTAGGCAGGTCATACTTATGTAATTCTTGGGAGAGAAAGTCAAGCATATCATCAATCGGCACTTTTGTAAACAATGAACAAACGTCAAAACTGATCAATCTATCGTTAGTTTCAGTACGTACATTATTCAATTTTTCAGTAAGGTCCATGGATTTTTTTACATGTGAATCAGAGATAGTTCCGAGAATGGGGGACAAGACTTTGACAAGCCATTTGGAGAGTTTATAAGTAATAGAGCCCACCGAGCTAATAATAGGGCGCGTAGGGTTGCCAGGTTTGTGGGTTTTAATAAGACCGTAAAGGTAGGGCAGAGAAGGTGAAGTGGACATGAAAAGCGGAATTAAGTTCTTATGATCTTTGAGAATGCGTTTCAAGCCACTATTAAATGATTTGATGACGTCATCCTGCGGGTTCTTCCTAAGTTTGCTGTATGTGGCGGGGTCCTGGAGAAGCTCGTTCATCTTTCCGATGTAGTCCACTTTGTCCATAATAACTATGGTGTTAGCCTTGTCTGCTTTAGTAATATGGAGCTCCCCATCTTTTTTTAATTGTGAGAGGCTATTGCGAAAACGTTTAGGAAAGTTATCTTCGTAATTACTATTCGCCGCACTATAAACGAGGCCTTTAACTATGTTAAACAAATACTGAGGGAGATTACACTGTTTTTCAAAACACGCGAGACTAACAAATTTGTAAAGCTGAAGGTTTTTTAACAATAAAAAAGGACATACCATATCCAAGGGCTCTTTTTTCATAGTTATTATGGACAAAGTGGACTACATCGGAAAGATGAACCTTTACGGTCTTAAAAACCCACAAACCTGGCAACCCTATGCGCCCTATTATTAGCTCGGTGGGCTCTATTACTTATAAACTCTCCAAATGGCTTGTCAAAGTCTTGTCCCCCATTCTCGGAACTATCTCTGATTCACATGTAAAAAATTCCATGGATCTTACTGAAAAATTGAATAATGCACGTACTGAAACTAACGATAGATTGATCAGTTTGACGTTTGTTCATTGTTTACAAAAGTGCCGATTGATGATATGCTTGACTTTCTCTCCCAAGAATTACATAAGTATGACCTGCTACTACCTTCACACATTGTTTTGGAACTTATTAAGCTTTGCATCAAAGACTGTAAATTCACTTTCAATAACGAGTATTATCAACAAGTTTTTGGGATGGCCATGGGCAACCCCTTATCGCCCCTCCTCTCCAATATTTATATGGAGTTTTTCGAAATTACTTACATTCCGAGAATCCTGGGGGTTGGCATCCCTTGGTTGCGGTACGTCGACGATATTTTGTGTATCTGGCCCATGAATCGTGACCTGGATAACTTCCCCTTCAGTTAAATGATCAAGTCCCCTCTATTAAGTTTACTTTAGAAGTGGAACAAGACAATTCAATCCCATTTTTGGATGTGCGTGTACATAGGGAAAGCCCAGGTTTTAAGTTTAGTATCTATCGGAAAACAACAAACAATTTGTCCTACGTACACTTTTTACTCGGACATGACACCCCTACTAAGAAGGCCATTTTTTCATCAATGTTTCTCCGCGCCCTTAGGATCGCCAGTCCGGAATACATCGATGCCGAATTGGAAAAAATCAACGGTATTGGAAGCGATCTGTGTTATCCATCTGCGTTATGGAATCTTGTCTCAACAAGGCAAAACGAACTTTCTATCGTGTCAATAATAACACTCGTACTTTGTCAAAAAATATTTTAGTACTTCCATTTTTCCCGGGCTTTTTAGGCATTGCTAATGTACTTAAACTTTTGGATATTAATGTAGTATTTTCATATAACAATATTGTGAAAAATATCATAGTAAAAAATAGCCCTACCAATAATTCAGGCATTATCTTTAAAATTGGTTGTAAACAATGTGATTCCTTTTACATAGGTCAGACGGGAAAGGATTTGCGCACACGTATAAAACAGCATCAATATTCCGTTAGAACAGGACAGTTGTCCAGTGCCCTTTTTGTCCATTTGTCAGAGTTATCCCACTGTATTGACTGGAATAATGCTTGTTTTATTTCACTCTGGCAACATTGTTAATAGAAATATTCTTGAGTCTGCCATTATCCAACTTTCAAATAACTTCAACATAAGCAAAGGTCTTTTTCAACTCGATCCTGTTGTTTTGAATTCCTTCAAAACAGATTTAGATAAAGGTAGAACGCTAAATCTTTGGTAAACTTGTATGCTACTTTATTAACTTTTAATTTTCATTTTATTTTTATATACAAGATGGGTAGAGTGATAAAACCCTGGCAGACTTCCAGTATAAATTTGTATTTTTTTTTATAACATTGGTTGGAAACAATTAATTTAATCTTGTGCTAAAAATCGGTAGTTTGATCTTGTGCTAAAAATCGATAGTGTTTCCTTACAAAGTTGTATGCCCATCTCACAATCTTTTAATAATTTTTTTTTTCTTCGTTTATTCTATAGGTATGTATGTATATATATATATATATATATATATATTTTTTTTTTTTAACCTATATATAGGCTGTAACCGATGTACTTCAGTGTTCCTGAGGATGTCATTAGACGAGAGCGCTTGAGCACCATTTTGTGTTTCCTTTCCTTCGTGGTTTCATTCATCATAAATATTTTTTC